>APFE030455841.1:22524-52377 GCA_000404065.3 Pinus taeda | reverse complement strand
ATGTTTCTTGATCCTTTTCTTCCTCCTCTTCATAATCTATGTAAAATAATTTCTTCTCAGCAAACTTATGACCTTTAGTGTATTTTCTATCACAATTGTAACAAATCCCTTTTTCTCTTTTTTTTCTTCCAATTGTTGTGGTGTAAACCTTGTAGGTTGTGGAAGGCTAGGAGAAAAAACACTTCCATAATTATAGTCATGAGTGGTGGAATTCCTTGTTTCCATAATTTCGCTTTTAATTTTTCTTGCCAACCTGAATGTCTTCTCCAATGAATTAGGTTCCCAAAGACGAACCTAATTTTGAATATTATACTTTAAAGTCCCTATGAAGACATCAATCCTTTGCTTCTTTGGAATATCATTTACCCTTATATTCAATTTTTGAAAGTCCTCAATGTGCTCTGCCATTGAACCCTTTTGTTTGAGATTTATCAAATGGCTAAAGAAGGTGTTTCTCTTTGTATCCTCATAATGTGCTATCATTTCCTCTGTGAAAATTGACCACATGACAAGTGGTTTACGAGAACAAAGCCCCTTATACCATGAAAATTGATTCGGTTCTAAATATAAAGATGCCATAGTACCTTTTGTAACATTTTCACCTCATATAGATCAAAATATTGCTGCATCTGTATTATCCATTTTACCGGATCTTTGCCATCAAACTTCCTCATATCGCTTTTTCTTGATTTTAGGAGCTCGATCCTGAAATGACTGTAACTATGGAATTTATGATCTCCAAGGTTTGAAATTGAAAGCTGTAGTATCCCTTTGCGTCCTCTTTCCAATGCCACCAGTCTGATTGAAATTCGATTCTCCAAGAAAGCGTTATCCCCAATCTCCCAAGATTGGCTCCTTATATACTTTTTCAGTAGAGAGAACTTGTACGGAGTTCCACGTATTATTGTTTCAACCTTCGAACCTGTAAATAATATACAGTGAAGTATAGTCCGTCCTCTTTCTGTAGCTTCTTACGAAATTCCAATATGATGCTTAGAGAGAAAGTTATGACGCCTTTTCCCAGTTCACCTGTTTGGGATGTAATTCGGGAGCCTGCAGAAACCCTAAATGTCTTGGACCGTATCCCTGAAAATGTAGCAAAAAAAGATCTGACATTCGGGCTCGAGCTTCACCAAGTTTTCGGTTCAAATGGGTTTTAATTTTAGAGTATGAAACTCTGTAGAGACTAAATTATAGCAAAAATGCCATAATGACCTGTTTGATATGGAATTCTAGAGCTTGAAGAAACCCTAACTTCTTCAGATCATATCTCCAAAAATATAGTGATACAAGATCTGAAATTTGGACCCGAGGTGCAGAACGCCTTCAGATCAAATGGGTTGTTTTTTGAGCTTCTGAAACGTCGTAGAAAAAAAAAAAAAATTATAGTGAAAATTCCAAGATGACCTGTTTGGAGCAGCGAACCCCTAGAATCCAAAGCTCTGATACCAAATGTTATGAAACTAGCTCACAAAAAGATAGAAAAGATAGATCAACGCTTTAGAAATAACCCTCTTCGAGGGAGCAACCTCCTTTACATTACATAATTGAACAATTCTTGGATGATACAAATGACAAGACCTCCTTTCTATATATAGGAGTCTAAGGGGTCATAATATAATCGGAGCTGACGTAACAATAATAATGTAAGGGCACAATAATAACAATAGTGGGCTTCTATGGGGCACAATGATAACAATTTGGGGACTGCATGAGCACAAAAATATAATAAGGGGGTTGTACCAACAACAATAAGGGGTTACACTAGTAGTATAGGGACCTAACAAATGTTGCAAGATAATGAGAAGAAATGTGAGTTGGTCAGATGGATGGTGCCTCCTGCACCTCCCATACAAAGAAATCGTTGTGATGTCCTGTCAAAAAAATCCCATGGTTTGTCTTTCAATATTTCCACTTCAATTTTATTTCAATTGTAAATGGTAGGAATAGAATGTAGTAAGGAAAGACTACTGACAACTACACGAATGAGATATTTACCCTGGTTCTTGAAGATGGAGCTATTTGTTTCCATCCAGATGCCCCAACATACAATCAGTGGGAGTACTCACATTTTTTTTTTTCATTTCCTTCCTAGCTAGTCTTTGAGGCATTCATCCATTGAGACCCCACACCATATAGGAATGTTGCCAATATATTTATGAACCTTTCCCCAAACAATAACAATAAAGGGGCAGTTTATGAATGTTGGGAATAAGGAATTATTGAGGGGGGGAGTGAATCAGTAATTATAAAATTTTATAATTGTTTAAACAACCATTCATCAATATGAAATATATACTCAGCAATGAGATATTCACATTACACATGTACACAAATATTTTAATGTGGAAACCCATTTGAGAGAAAAACCACCAAAGATTTGTTTGTATTATGATGTAAATCAACAACAACAAATATGATTACATCAATTCTTTTGTGAGAACCCATTCACTGGAGGCCCTAACCCCCTCAAATCATCAATTACACACTTGCTTAGAGGCACCAACCATAGATTTGTATAAGCACCAACCTGTTACTGCCAGTTATATCTTTTACACAAAAACCACTGGTTACACAAAACCAATTTAGCTTTTGCAACTCACATATGCCTTATTAGACTCTTCACTCTTCTGTAAGCACACACACAAACACAATCCACAACACTATTATTCTGCAACAAACTCACTTTTAGGTTTAGCTGCTCTCAATTTGCGTTCTCTTCACTCTATGCTCTCACGCTCGCTGTCTCTCACCTACACTCACTTCTCTATTGCTCTTCCTTTTCATTCAAATTACACACTACTCGAGAACAATTACTTCAATTAATTCTTCTTTGGATTGAGGAGATACTTCAGTTCATTCTAGTTGCAGATCCCCTCTGACACTTTGTTCCTTCCATTTGGAATGTCAAGCAACTCTATATTTAATTCCACCAACCATGCTTTTCATTTAAATCTTCTCTACCTCCAGTTGCAATTACACCAACTAGCACACTCAATCTTTTGTTGCATTCTCTATGGGTGGTTAACCATCACTTCTCATAAAAAAATTAGACCCCTTGTTTAGCGCTATTCTTCATTGTCCATTTATGCAACGAATTATTTTCTTTCATAACTGTCCTGGATAAAATTCTTAATTTTCCAAGATCTTCATGACTTGACATCATTTTTCATAAGACCACAACAATGACCAAGGCTTTAACACTAGATGTACTTATGCTCCTATTCAGGTTTAGGTGTTGTTCGGTGTTGTGCTCGAACCAAACATCTCGATGACCGAACTACCAAACAACACATGTTTCAGGCCCACTATCCAAATTCAATAGAATTTTGAGAATTATATAACACATGAAGTTGTTTACAACACACCACCAGCTGACACAACTCTCGATGCTATGCCACATTAGCAACTGATGACACTTCTTTTATCATGATGACATCATTCTGCCACATGACATCCTCTTAATGGTGACACATGTCACATGGATTTGGCCCACTTAGCCATATGAAAACTCCAAAATTTCCTGCCACATGTCACTTGCACAAGTTGCCACATCATCTTTCATGCATGGTCAACACTACCTCTAGCCACATCCTTCTGTCATGTCATCAACTTATATGAGAAAGAAATTTGGGTTTTGGTGTTATACTTTTGTTTCCTTTGAAACCAACCTTCATGGTCGAATGTCTGGTCTACATTGGAACTTCCCCATCACACAAAACTCTATTCATGAGTTTGGGTTTGGGAACCTTATGCATTTGCACCCATGAACAACTTGGATTTGGGATTCCTTCTGCATCTATACCCTTGAACAACTCGGTTGGCTGAAATAGCCTGATGACCCCAAACTAGTGGGGAGTTTGGCCCTTTTTATTGCACCCACCTTATTTACTTCTCAAGTGGACCATACCTCCAAACTTTTTCAACCAAAGTAGACTACCTAACTTGAACGTACAATATCTCTTCAACCCTTAGGAGATATTCTAAGTGTGATATACCATTAGAAATCCCTTCTAGAGGGTTATCCATCTAGGGCACTTTGCAAGAGCATTTCACTTGATCTTTTGCCTGTACGCTGTTTGCAACAAATAGGTCCCTTAACGATGCAACCTACATTCTTAGTCATAATATTTTTAAGGATTCTTCACTTATCCTTATACTGTGATGGTTCTTAATAGATGACCTAAATAACTAGCTTGATACTTCCCCTTGACATCAACGATTGAACAAAAATCTCCATGACCACTCACAAGTGCCAATTAATGACAACACTTTGCCAATCACTAGTGCCAATCAATGAAAACAATCTGCAAATCAGCAGTGCCAATTAATAACAACATTGTATCGAACGATCTCCCCCTTTAGCATTGATGACAATTATGCCAAACATGTCTAAGGCATTGATGGCAACAACATGAAGTAACAACACTCAACATGCAACAACACTCTCCCTGACACCAATTAGGATCATTCATCTCTACATTCAATACTCCTCCTAAATGTGATACTTACCATGGATAATTACTTATTGTGTCTCACTGAGATGTTTGCTTTAAGTATTAGTGGTTCGGCCACCCCCACCGCACCACACCCCCCCCCTCCCCCCCCCCCCCTTAATGTTGGGTATGTGTTATATTCTTTGCACGACTAGTTCAGGTGTTGTTACATTGTGCAAGGTGCATCACGCCAAATGTTTTTTGAGTGGAGACATTTGTGGTGGGGCAAACCCGCCCATGGTTTTGCATATGGTTTTTCACTCGATGGTATCATCAATGGTATTTTGTAGATTTGACCAAGGGTATTATCATTATGTTATGATCTAGAGTTAATAGATTGGGGGTTTATGAATGCTTCAACATGTATATAATTCAATATTGAAACATTGAAAGGAATATAATGAAAAAACAATACAGTTTTCCTGGTTTTGGTTCGAGGAGAAAAATCTCTGTGCATATTTTCTATTATTTTTTAAGAATTTGTTTGCAAGTAATTTCTATACAAGGTTAAAACGTTCATTTACATGGTGTGTTGAGCACCGCATCTGACCATTTAAGCATCACATATTCTCTCCTTGCAACCCAATGTTTTGGCAATGTTTGAGCATGACATTTTCTCCCCCTTTGACGTAAAAGATAAAGGGTATACCAAACTAACATGTATCCCCTTGAGATCATGCCTCTTCACAACGAAGAGTGCGACTGAATAACAACTCTTCCTACAAATATACATACAAAATGGAAAATTGAACATTTCATTGTTCTTATCTTACAACTCATTCGTTATATTTCTTTGGTAATAGAGTAGCTACCAATTCTCAAACACTTTGAGTCATTTTGATGAGGGAGAGACCATTCCAGATTTGTGTCTGAGGTACTCAAAGGGCTCCTTGGATAAAAAATTTCTAAAAGTATCTACAACCTATTCATTAGTAGCCACATATTCCAATCTCACAACATGGTCAATAACTTGATCTCTCAAGAAATGATATTTAATTGGAATGTGTTTTGTCTTTGAAAGCATAATAAGGTTCTTAGAAATACTAATGGCACTCGTATTAGCACACATAATGGGGATTGGATCATCAAGCTCAATTTTGAAATCCTTTAATGTTTGCGTAATCCACAAAATTTGTTTACAACGAGTAGTTGCAACTATGTACTCAACTTCAGCTGTAGATAAGGAAATCGAAATATGCTTCCTGCTTACCCATGACACTAGACAATTCCCTAGAAAGAAGGCTACTCCATTCGTACTCTTCTTGTCATCAATATTTACAACCCAATCAACATCGATATAGGAAGTTAAAGTAAAATATTTAGCTTGTTTGTACCATAGAATGTAGTCTATCATTCCTTGAAGATACTTGAATATCCTCTTTGACTGCATTAACATGAATTTACTTTGGGTTTGCTTGAAATCTGGCCACTAATCCTACCACTTGCATTACATCAAGTCTTGAAGCAATTATGTACAACGAACTCCAATCATGGATTTATATGTCATCTGATTTACAATGGGTGACTCATCTTCTTTGCTTAGTTTACAACCAATCACCATAGCTGTACACACATGTTTACAATCATCCATGCCAAAACTTTTTCAAAGTTTGTTTAAGATAATTAGATTGGGAGATGAAAATAACTTTGGATGATTATGTGATTTGCAACCCAAGAAAGAATGACTACTTTCCTAGCATGGACTTCCCAAACTCATTTTATATTGCTTCAATAAATTGATGTCCTGTCTGCTCCAGATCACTTCCAAATATGATGTCTATTGGCCCTCAATTTTGGTCATCTTTTCCTATCCTAAATCCATTTATTTACCACCACATTCCACCCTATTTCACCTATATATGCCTCATTTTAGTCCTATTTTTCATATTCAGGTAACTAAATTAAGTTTTCCAATTTTTTTATTTTTTATTTTGTATTTTGTATTTTTATTTTTTATTTTTTATAAACTGGGTTTTAAGAGTAAATTTGGACTGCATTAAAAATTCCTGTAATAGCTTCTTGGATGTCATATGTGCAGGACACCTGGGCGAGATCTGAGTGCATATTTGGAAACCTTGGGAACCACAAATGAAGAAACACCTATTGATTAAGTCAAACTAAGCAAAAACAAGCCTGATCAGCGCTGGTCAAACTTGACCCGCCATTAAGGAATTCCTAGTAAAAAGGAGCAGATTTATTATTTTTTGGGATTTTTCCTAATTTTGTGAACCAGACATGATGAGTTTGACCTGTATGGATGGATTAGGATTGATAAGGATGTTAGAGCCATTATAGCAAAGTTTGTTTATGATTTTCTTATTTAAACAGAGTTTATGGACCATTCAAAGGTGTGTAATTTTGTATTAAGATTATTGGAGACTTTTGAGATAATTGGAAGAATCATTTCTACTGTTCTATTTTCTGTTCATGCTATGGATGATTTATTAAGTTAGTTGTAGCTGAAGAGTTCTTCAGGTGTACAAGGCAAGGTAGGAGGGCCCCCATACCAAGCTAAATACATTTTGGTTAAATTTTGTATAAATTAGAATAGTTTTGGTTCAATATTTCTTGTTTCAGTTTTATGATTCAGTTACTTAAATGTGTTATGGTTTCTGTATGATTTTGGTTTAAAATATAATTTTCATACGAAAGGACAACCAAGGATTTAATTTAAATTCTCTTTCTATCAAATTATGAATCACAACTAAAAATCATCCTTTTGCATTTCCTGAATTGTTTCTTGAATTCTAGTTAATGATTTGATGCAATGGTAATGTTTTTGGAGTAGAACTGTGAGGAAGGACAACTAGGACCTCCTAAGTTAGGAGTCTCTTCTCTTGCTTTCTACACATCACAAACTACTACTTTAGTTTCTCTTCTTGAGGACAATACTGTGGGGAAGGACAACCAAGACCTCCTAAGTTAGGAGTCTCTTCCTTTTCTTACTGCATCTTGAATAAGAGACTTTTTAGTTTTTTTTTTTAAAACTTAGTACTTATTTGTAATATTCATTTCCCTTAACCTTTGAGTCTTGCCTTCCGAAATTGACTTTACCTGAAATCCATATACTTTGGACGTGCTTCCAAGTCTACAAACCCAGATTTACAAGTAAAACACATGCGTTAGTTTAATTAGTAAATTGACCTAACATTTTTGGCGCCATTGCTGGGGAAGCACATTCAAATTTAATCAAAATAGGAAGCTTTAAACAAAAACAAAAATAAAAATTTGTAGTTAGGATTTTTCCATTATGATTCTATATGACTAGAAAAAGAGACGAAAATGGTAGATACATAAAACAAGACCCCCCAATTACTAAACCGTTGGTAGAAGCAGGACTACTTACATTCGAATTAACTACACCAATTGATTGAAAACCAACCTTGAAAGAGTTAGAGGAAAAACATCGTTCATGACAAAGGTTAACACTTGTTGAAAGACAAAATTTGTTAGCTTATGAAGTAAAGAGAAAATGAAAACAAACAGGAACATCTTCCACAGGAAAACAAAGAGAAATAAGAAAACCAATTGATCAGCCTATTCTTGAACAAACAAATTAGCCTATCTTTGAAACTATTTTTGAACAAACAAAACAAGTTGAAAATACACAATCTCAATTTATTATTGAAACATTTGAAACTACTGAAAAATATATGGCAGAAGAAGGGCAAGGATCTAACATCCCAATACTCACTCCAGAACAAAGGTTACAATATGAAAAGAAACAAAAAGAATGGAAAAGAAAAAGGGAAGAAGAGATAAGAAGAAAAGCAGAAAGGAAAAGAGAGGAAGATGCCAAAAGAAAATATGATCATAAGAGAAGACAAGATGCATAAATAGAAAACGATGAAGAAGCTACTTTGGGTTCCCAGTTTTAGATATTAGAGCAATTCTTAGAAAAGAGGTAAAAATGAAGAATATTCCACCTTCAGTTTTACCAAATTTCTATGGAATGCCTTATGAAAATCCTGATTCATTCTTGTTTGAATTTGATATCTTATGTCATACTTACGGTTATACTGATGATACACATAAGCTTTGCCTTTTTCCTCCTACTCTTAAAGCAACTGCATTAAAATGGTTTATGGGATTAGGAGAACACACTATTACTTCTTGGGAAGACATGGTTGATTTTTTTCTTAAGTAGCATCAACCCTATTGTAGGCCTAGAGATTCAAAGGAAGATATTTTTAGGATGTCTCAACAAGAAGATGAGAGTTTCGAAGAATACTTAGAACGATTTTTTTACAACTTACAATTTTTCTTGAAGGAATAAGAGATGAATATCTTGATATTCTCAATGTGATGGGTAAAGGAGATATTTCATACTTACCATTCAATGAAATTGCTGAATTATCTTGGAAGTGTTCTAGAGGTAAAGCCAAAACAGGAAAAATAGATATAACTTCAAGAGCTTCTAAATTAGTAACAGGAGGAGTAACAAGAGTAGAAATAGGGAGTTTGTTAGAAAAATTTAAAACTGATCTTTTGAGCACCTTAGGAACATAGGTTGATGTATTGAAAGCAAATAAGAAACAAGAAGAAGAAGAACAAATACTATCAATATTTTGTCCTAAGTGTAGGAAGAGGCATCCTTTACGAGAATTTCCTTTGGATAATATATGTGTTTGTGGACTTTGTACAGAAAATCATGTCATAGATGATTGCCCAACATTAAAAGAGTTGTAAGCAGGCAAACTATAAGAAACTCAAAGATTTTATTATATGGCACCAAGAAGAGCTTGGCAACCATGTTTTGCAGGTACATCTCAATAGTTTCCTCAACAAATTCCCCAGAATTTTCAGTATCAAAATTAATGGAATACTCCTATGCCATCGAAAACTTGGCTTCCTCAAACTCAAAATCAAGGTTGGAGAGGATATGCCCAACCATCTCAATCATTCTATCCATATCAAGCTTATCCTCAACAGTCATATCAACAACCATACCCTCAACAACCAATGCCATTTCCACAACAAAATCCTGTACCCTTACTAACTCAACCACAACAGCTTCAATTGCCATCTAACCAACCACCACCCAAACCAAATCAATTACCAGCTCAACCAGTAGCAAATCCGAGTAATAGAGTGGAAAGGCTAGCATATAATGTGGAAGAAACAAAATTATTTCCTACATATTCTATTCTTCCTATTCAAGACATCCACTCGAGGTTTGGAAAAGTTATACAAAACTATTCTCCACCAATCATAGAAGAACAAATTGAAGAAGCAGAACAATCTGAAAAATCTAATCCAAAGAATCAAATTCAGAAAAGTGAAACTATTATGACTCAAACACCACCTTTCCCAGAAAGGTTAGTAGGGCAGAAAACGTCAAATTCTCTTCTTGAATTTGATATCTTAGATGAATTAAATAATTCTTATGTCAAAATTCCTTTGTTTCAATCTATCAAAGATATTCTAATCTATACAAAAACAATAAAGGAATTATGTATTAAGAAAACTGGCAGAAAGAAAAGAGATCCACCCACAATACAAGTCATTGGAAAATTAACTAGTCTCATGTATGCAAAAATAACAATTGAAAAGTATATTGATCCTCGGATACCTATGGTTACCATTTCAATCAATAATTTTTCAGTTCCTAAAACTTTGATTGATCCAGGAGCTACTATAAATGTCATGACAACAGAAACTATGAAATATTTAAAATTGCCAAATATCCGACCTACTACTACAATTTTAGAACTAGCGAATAGATCTAAAGTTGTACCGGAAGGAATACTTGAGGACATCATTATTTCTTTGGATTAATGGGAATACCCTGTAGACTTTCTAATCCTGCAAACAAAAGCAAATCTAGGAGGCCATCCTTTAATTCTTGGCAGCCATGGTTAGCCACAGTAGATGCCTTCATTGGATGCAGATCATGAGGCATGATCATATCACATGGAGATGAAAGGAAACATATTACACTCTATCATCCTTCTCAATTTCCTTCTTTACTATCATGGCCCGATGACCAACAAGAAGAAAATCAACCTGTTTTAAGCAATAATCAAGCCTTTAATTTTAGAGAAGAAGAAGAAAATGAGGATTCAATAGATTTTTTTTTTTTAATCTCAGAACTTGATATTTCTGAGCAACTATGAATAACACAATATGAAGCTGAAAATCATCTTTTAAATCAATGTTTTCAGGAAAATTGTACTATTCAATCATTGTAGAATTCATTTGAAAGCAATTTTCCTGTCAGCTCAATTACCAATTCTCAAAGAAAAACCAATGAAATCAATCCTGGAAAGAATCTAAATATTGGTAATAATCTACAATCATCACAAGAACTACAGGTAATTGCATTGTTACAGAAAATTTCAAAAGCTTTTGCCTGGGATTATGCAGATATGCAGGGCATCCATCGAAAAACATGTATCCATCACATTTACACAGATGAAACAATCAAACTAGTAAAACAACCATAAAGAAGAATGAATCTAATGATGAAGGAGATAGTGAAAGAGGGATTGCAGAAACTATTACAAGTAGGATTGTATCTACCCCATCTTTGATAGTTAATGGGTTTCTCCCTTAGTTGTGGTTCCTAAGAAAAATGGAAAATGGAGAATTTGTGTAGACTATAGAGAACTGAATAAGGCAACACTTAAGGATAATTTCCCACTACCATTCATTGATCAAGTATTAGACTCATTGGTAGTGAAAAAGTTCTTTTCCTTTCTTGATGGATTTAGTGGTTATAATCAAATCAATATAGCATTAGAGGATCAGGATAAAACTCCATTTACTTGTCCCTGGGGTACATATGCTTACAATGTTTTACCTTTTGGATTATGTAATGCACCTGCTACATTTTAAGGAGCAGTCCTATCTATCTTTGCAGATCTTATACATGAATGTGTTGAAGTCTACATGGATGATTTTACTGTCTATGGAGGTACATTTGATGATTGTTTAAACAACCTTAAAAAATTTATAAGGAGATGCATAGAGACAAACTTATCCCTCAGCAATGAGAAATGTTTTATGATGTTAACTGAAGGGATAGTGTTGGGACACCACATTTCTTCTTCTGGAATAAAGGTAGACCCAACAAAGATACAAGTAATTGTAAACTTAATTCCACAATCAACACAGAAAGAAGTAAGAATTTTCTTGGGATATGTAGACTATTATAGAAGATTCATTGAAAACTTCTACAAAATAGCTTTACCCTTGTTCAAATTACTTGCACAAGACATTGAGTTTCAATGGACTACAAACTGTCAAAATGCATTTGAAAAACTGAAAGAAAAATTGTCTATAACATCTATTATCAGAGGACCAAATTGGTCATTTCCATTCCAAATATCTACTGATACATCAGATACCGCTATAGGAGCATCTCTAGGACAAAAATAAAATCAGTTTAACTATGCCATTTATTTCATTAGAAAAAATCTAACTCCAACAGAATTAAACTATACAGTATCTGAAAAAGAAATGCTAATTATTGTGCATGCAATCAATAAATATAGGCATTATATAACAGGTTATCAAATGTTTATTCATACAGATCATTCAACCATTAAATATTTAATGAACAAAACAATTACCAGTGGCAGAATTACTAGATGGTTGTTACTAATGCAAGAACTCAATCTTATTGTTCTAGATCGACCAGGAAAAGATAATCACGTGGCATATTTCCTGTCAAGACTTCATTCTCTTGGTGATCTTATTCTTGTTTCAAATAACTTTCCCGATGAACATCTATTTGCTATAACAACTAAGACCCCATGGTTTGCAAATGTAGCTAATTATTTATCATCTAGAATATTATCATCTCATTTCACTAGCAAGCAGAAAATAAAAATAATAAGGGAGAGTGCTATATATAGTTGGGTCAATGGTGACCTCTTCTATAATGATCATGATATTTTGATAAGAAAATGTGTAATAGAAGATGAAATTCTTGATATTCTAAAAGCGTGTCATGATGAACCATGTGGTGGTCATTTTGCAGATAAACGAACAATATACAAGGTGCTCAAACTTGGCTACTACTGGCCAACAATTTTCAAGGACTCAAAGGTCTATGTCAAAATATGTGATAATTGTCAAAGAACTGGAAGACCTGTAGTATTAGATGATATGCCATTGAAACCAAAATTACTTATAGAACCATTTGAACAATGGGCTATTGACTTTGTGGGACTTATTAACCCGCCTTCAAATGGAAAGAAGTACTTCTTAGTGTGTATAGACTATGTTACAAAATCGGTAGAAGCAAAATTAGTGGCACGAACAACAGAAGAAACAATGGTTTCATTCCTCTTTGAAGAAATCTTTCTAAGATTTGGAGTTCCAAGATAGATTGTCACAAACCAGGGATCACAGTTCACTTCTAGACTTGTCCGAGATCTTACGGAAAAATATAAATCAAGCATAATAAGTCTACTCCATATCATCCTCGAGAAAATGGACAAGTGAAATCTACTAATAAGGTTCTAGAAAACATCATGAAAAAGACAATGCAAATGAACATAAAATATTTGTCAGACAAATTAAAAGATGCATTATGGGCATACATAATTACATGGAGAAATATCATTGGATTCAACCCATATCAATTGGTATATGGTAAAGAAGTTCTGTTACAAATCGAATTTCAAATTCATACATTTAAATTTGCAGCAGAATTGGGATTGGACCTGTCAGAAGCCCAACATCAGAGAATTATGCAGTTGAATGAACTAGACGAGATTAGACAACAAGCAGTTGAACATACATCACTAGTACAACAACAAAGAATCAAATGGCATGACAAATTTATCAAAAACAAATTTTTTCATAAGGGAGATTGGGCACTTCTTTTTGACTCCAAATACAAATATTTTAAAGCTAAGTTTACTACTCATTGGCTTGGTCCATATGAGATAGAAGAAGTCTTTGACAATGGAGCAGTCAAGACCTAGACAATTGATGAAGCCACCATTTCACTTCTAGTTAATGATCATAGACTTAGAGTTTATAATAAGCCTATCAATAAAGAAGACTTTCTGAAGAGAGTCTCAATAGAAAACAATATGGAAGTACTATAACAACATAGTGATATGCCTTCCCTACTTCCAGAATAAAAAATAAAAAAGTTAAAAAATAATAAAGGAGTTTAGTTGTGAAAATCCAAGATACTGGCACAATACAAACTCGAATTCATATTGGAAAACCAACTTGTTTGGCCAATATGAATTATCTTTTATGTTTTTTAATTTCATTTTGCAGAATCATCCTCTAAAATTAAATTACTTGAGGACAAGTCTCAAGATCAGCAAGGGGGAAGATTCATAATAAACCAACAAACTATGCAACTGGTTTAATGTCAAGCAGTTGTATTGCAGAAGGGACCTGAGACATCATAATCAATATATATTGGTAAGGGACCAAGATCAATGTCATATGTTATTGCAGAAGGGACCTGATTATTCATTTTTAAAATCAACATCAAAGGGACCTGGGAAGCAGCTACAAGCATCTACAATCCAGCAAAATCATTAAGTAGAATTCATTTTTATGTCAAAGTATTGTCATCATTAGCAAAAGGTCAAGTATTGAAAAAAGAGCTAAGGTCATCATCACCAGAAGAAAAACATTGACACTGAGCTATCAAGTGAAAGGAAAGTACTGTAAGTTTAAAGTATTCTTAATGCATTCAATTTTGAATTTTTTTTCTAAGATTGATAAACTAGTTTAAACTTGAATATGCAGTACCCCTATCCATGTATATATCATCCTACATTATCCTACATTACCCTATATCCTACATCACCCTACATTATATACATTTGCCTCTTACATTATTCATTCACCTTATTACATTCATTAACCTTATTATAACCTTAATGCATGCAATGATAAAGGCATAATAATGGATATACAACATGCAATGCAAGTATAATGGATCTAAAAATGCACAATGGACAAGCATAATGCATAATAAAGAAAGCATGCAATGCAAAAGTCATAAACTAGTCCTAATAATGATGAGTATTGAAAGCTCTAAACTACAAGCAGTTATGAGCCATGATGCAACATTAACAAGAAACAAAACAAGTGTCGAGACATGTACAGTGGACAACATTTGTGTTACAAAGCGGTGATAAGAGTGTAAAATCATGATGCAAGTTATATAGAAAGTTTAAGCAAATTGTAAGCTATGTACAAAGGGAATAGAGTTATATCATGTGCATAAAACCACGACGCATCAAGTGAAACAAGTGGCAGCTAAAGGTACAAGTGACAGGATGAACAATAAGCTAGTCAAATCGAAAAAAATGCAGCAACAAATGGTCAAAATATGTTTCAAAGGGTTGCATGCACAATTGAACACTGTTTGCGAGTTTTTCTTCATCATCACAACTAAGTTTCATCATAACCCAGCTCAGAATCACAGGATGCTGTGTATTCATTGTTTATCCACAACCTAAAAAAACATGACAAAACAAACCCTGTTTGATTGAGAAATACACAGAGATTGAAAAAGAACTGTGTGCAAAGAGGAGAACCCTGTGCAGTAGAGATAACACGAGGAATTGTGTGGAGATATAAGGAGGATCATTGTGTTTAAATGGAGGAGAGATAGGAGAGCACCAAACCGAGATTTCATCTACACTGAGCAGACATATTCTCCATCAAATCCCATAAATTCTGTAGTGATCAGGTAAGAGTAGATCTCGAGGTCTTCTCAACAATTAAAAGATATCTAAGATTTTGTTATTCTCTCGAAAAGGATTCAAATTAAGTTGTTGTTTAAATGTGTCATACTATGAGAGAAACACGACTTCAGTCCTAGATTAGCAATGTCACCCTAAAAAGGCTCTGCCACCTGTAGACAAGAGCAAACAAACCTTTGGAGACAAAGAGTTTAACTAGGACTGTATGTTTACACAAGAGCAAACAAACCTTAACAAGATAATCTCTACAAGGTTTCAACAGTCATTTGCAGCTCAGGTATCGTTCCAAAACGATTTCCTCATACATTTTAAACATAGTTTGCCAAATTTTGCACATAAAAAACACAATGAGCATCCTTTTGTATGCATAGTGAGGAGTTTTGTATGAAAATTTTCAAACAGAGAAGGTTTTTCATCTATTTTTATGGGCAATTTTGCAAACAAAGAGGATTTTTTTAAACACAATTTTGTAAACAGTGAGAGATTTTTGCAATGGGGATGTTTTTATATGTTTTTTCACACAATAAGAGTTTTTTTACCTAGTTTTACAAACGTAGGATTTTTTTTTTAATACCATTTGAGGTAGGAGACAGAGAAATTGAAGACCTAAAGGCAAAAGAAGTAATATCATTCTTTTTTTCAAAGCTACAAAGGTCTAGTAAGTACATTCACCATGATTTTTATCCAAAGATTGCCTGAACCAGAAGGTCAAATATATATATTTTGCTTGTTATATTCATGGTGAGGTTATTTACAGGACAAGGCCATATTAATTGGTACACAAATCAGATGCAAATGATAACTAAAACTGAACGTAAATACTTTAACATAGAAAATTGGAGTAAGGATACAATAGAGAAACTATACCAGGCAGGGCTATTGGAATTTCTTAAAAAGTTAAATGGTCACAGTGATAAAATCACACAGGAGTTCATAGAACATTTTGAACATGGAAAAACTAGAGTTGGTGACTTATCTATACCGTTGAACCCAACCTTTCTTTCTCAAGCATTGGACCTTCCTTTGATATGAGAAGGGTATCACAAGGGTATGAATTTTAAGGAGAAGGGATGGACCTTTTTCCTGGAGAAACAAAGGAAGAGGTCCTTTGATAGGACAAGAGGGATTCCAAGAGATTGGCTTAGAGAGCCATGGTCAGAGTTGGTTTTGATTATCCAGAAGTACTTCACTTGTGATAATTGGTACAATGTGGTATACCTCTATCATATCAAATTGCTTCAACATATGAAGGGAGATTGTAAAATCAACTTACCCTACTTTAAAAAAAAAATCCTAACCAAAATGATAGAGAACGTTAAGAAAAAAATAGAAGCCATGGAAGCCAATATATATCATCATGGGATAATCAAGATACTTGTTGAGTATCAGGTAAGGAATAAGGGGTTGCTTTGGAAGGAGTTTTTGGCTAAACATCATTTTGAAAAAAAAGCAACAGGGAATGAGGATAAGTTTGTGCAATTGCATGTAACAAGAAGTATCATGAATTCTCCTTTGTATCCTAAGACAAGATTGAAGAAGAAGCAAGATGATATTATGACTAAAAAAGATAAATCCTTTCTGTCCATTCCTAGGAGGCCTAGAGGAAAATCACAAGAGGAACCAAACAACAAAGGAAAAGATCCATAAATTGAAATTATTGAAACTGAGCCTCCATAAACATCAAAGCAGATTGGTGAGATTATACAAATATTGGAGGAAGTCCAAGAAGAGTGCATAGAGAAAGACTCCTATTTTGAGGACGCTTGGGTAGGAGCCACCTCATCTCACTCATATGCCAAAGAGACCAGGGAAGAATCTAAAGAACTGCACAGTGAAGTATATCTTAAGAAAATAGCAGAGTTGACAAGTGAGTTGGAAGACAACAAGATCATGGAGAGACATTTGAAAAAGGAGAACAAAATATATAAATAAAATAACAAAAACATAATCAAGGAGAACAAGAAATTGAGCAAGCATATTAAAAAGCTTGAGACTTAGAATATCCTCATCTCCAAACAAGCTTACAGATGGCGAAAAGAGAAAAGGTTATGGTAGTACAAATAGAGAAACAAAAAGTGAATATTATCATTTACAAAGAAGAGAAACATGAGGGTATTGACATTCTCCTTCAAGCCGCATAGGAAGAAGCTACAAGATCAGGAATAGTAGGGGCATCATCACTCAGGAGATGCAAATGGAGGAGGCAAGCATGAGGACATGCTTGAACATCAGCAAGGGGGAGAGTTGGCCCTCAATTTTGGTCATATTTTCCTATCCTAAATCCATTTATTTACCACCACATTCCATCATATTTCACCTACATATGCCTCATTTTAGTCCTATTTTGCATATTCAGGTAACTAAATGAAGTTTTTCAATTTTCAGAAATTTTTGTAAAAATTGGGTTTTAAGAGTAAATTTAGACTGCATTAAAAAATCCTGTAGACAAGAATTTGAATAGCCAGCTCTCTATAGGGTCTCCCAACTCAACGCTCCATCAAGGCTCAAGGCTCAAGGCTTGGGGGTCCCATCAAGGCTCAAGGCTCAAGGCTTGGGGGTCCCATCAAGGCTCAAGGCTCAAGGAGGGACCCCATTAAGGCTTCAACCCGTCAGGAAAGTTCTTTATTTATTTTAGTGGTCTTGCCCGACGGGTTGAAGCTTTGATGGGGCGGACGGGCGGTACAATGGATGAAGGATGTGCGACAATAGAAGGAGGTTGGTTGGTTGGCTTGACTAGGCCACCCAATTCTCGTAATAGCTTTAGGGAAGTCATATGTGCAGGACACCTAGGCAAGATCTAAGCGCATATTTGGAAAGCTTGGGAACCACAGATGAAGAAACACCTATTGGTTCAGTGACAATGAGCAAAAAGAGGCCTGGTTATGTTGGTCAAACTTGCCCTGTCATTCAAGAATTCCTAGTAAAAAGGAGCAGATTTATTATTTTGTGGGATTTTTCCTGATTTTGTGAACTAGAATTGATGAGTTCGACCTATATGGATGGATTAGGATTGATAATTCTATCAGACCCATTATAGCAAAGTTTTTTTATGATTTTCTTATTTAAACAAAGTTTATGGACCATTCAAGGGTGTGTAATTTTGTACTAAGATTATTGGAGACTTTTGAGATAATTGGAAGAATCAATATTTCTTTGTTATATACCTAGGGGGGATAATATGGGGTACCAAGGGAGGTACCCAAGGTAATAATGTAATAATGGGATGGGCCATAGTAATAAATAAGGTGGTTAACCCATATCATGTAAGGGACCACAAGTAGTTAGTAATAATGTAATGGGCCCATGGTATTAGTGGATGGTATGAGGGAACCATGGTAATGATCCATGGTATTGCATGTATGAGGCCTATATAAAGGCTAGAGACTCCACATGGAGAGAGGTCAAGAAATATTGTGTCAATGAATATTGTATGAACAGGCATATGGCTTGTGGAGTGTTCTCCTTCCTTAAGGAGTGAATGTATGGTGTTGCCCTACCTTAAGGGTTTGATAATAAAGAAGCATTTCTATCTATTCAGATCTTGTTATTCTTGGGTTTATTTATATTTTCATGTGTTTCTGGGTTAGATCTACAACATCTTGGTTCAGTTTTATGATTCAGTTACTTAAATGTGTTATGTATGATTCTTGGATGATTTTGGTTTAAAATCTATTTTTCATATGAAAGGACAACCAAGGATTTAATTTAAATTCTCTTTCTATCAAATTATGAGTCACAACTAAAAATCATCTTTTTGTATTTCTTGATTTGTTTCTTGAATCTCAGTTTATGATTTGATGCAATGGTAATGTTGTTGGAGTAGAATCGAGAGGAAGGACAACCAAGACCTCCTAAGTTAGGAGCCTCTTCTCTTACTTTCTCACATCATGCTGCTCTTTAGTTTCTCTTCTTGAGGACAATACTGTGGGGAAGGACAACCAAGACCTCCTAAGTTAAGAGCCTTTTCCTTTGCTTATTGCATCTCGAATCAAAGACTTTTTAGTTCCTTTAAAATTAGAACTTATTTGTAATATGAATTTCCCTTAACCTTTGAGCCTTGCCTTCCGAAATTGTCTTTACCTGAAATCCATATACTTTGGACGTGCTTCTAAGTCTACAAACCCAGATTGACAAGTAAAACACCTGCGTTAGTTTACTCAGTAAATTGACTTGACAATGTCATTTACATACACAACAATAATAAACAAATTGTCATTTTTAGATTTAATATATAAATTATTGCCTAGTGTTCCTATTTGAACCCTTGTTGTTGTAGGTACTTATCGAGCCTAATGTACCACGTTCTTGGAGCTTTCTTTAGCCTATATAGAGCTTTTCTCAGTCTACACACATCTATTCATTGTCTCAGAGAAGAAAATATTTTAGCCGCTCAATAAACACTTCTTCTTCCAACTCATTGTTGAAAAAGGCTATATTGACATCCATATGTTAAACCTTAAAGTTCTTATAACTAGAAAATGCCAAAAAAATTCTAATGGCTTTAAGTCAGGCTACAAGGGAAAAGGTTTCCTTGAAATCTATACCTTCTACTTGAGCATAGCCTTTACATACTAGTTTGGACTTGTTCCTCACAACCCGACCATCTTCATTCAATTTATTCTTGACACCCACTTTGTGCCAATGACATTGTTATCCTTCGGCTTAGGAACCAATTCACATGTACCATTTTTCTCTATATAATCTAGCTCTTTGTCCATTGTCTTAATCCAACACTTGCGGCTCAAATTATCGAGCTCTATCTATGACAACATTACAAAGTTTGCTGGATTGGGCTTGCAATTAAATATGCTTATGGTCTACACACCAATATCTTTATTTCCAATTATTTGGCTCTTGGGATGTTTCTTCTTCCCATATCTAGATGGAGTTTTGTATTTATGAGATGATCTTTGTAAACCATCATCTCCTTCTTCTTGTAAATCCTCTTCTTCTTCTTCCTCCATCTCTTCTAATTCTCCATAGTTGTACATAGAATCACCTTCCACATCCGATTTTTCTTGAGAATTTGTTGTATGGTTTACATACTCATCCACTCCCACATCAACACGTTCTTCAATCTTTTTCGTCCTTTTGTTATAACACTTGTAGCCTTTGCTTTTGATTGCACACTTGAGAAAAATTCCTTCATTTGCACGAGATTCAAACTTACCAAGATTTTTTTTCATTCCTCTTGATACAACACTTTCTTCTGAACACCTTGAGGTGCTTCACTAAGGCTTATATTTCTTTCCACAACTCATATGGAGTCTTATCACTATTTAATTTTAGCTGAATTCTTTTTTCCAAGTAAACAACAACTTGAGCGACTTCACTCCAGAAGGCGTTTGCCACTTTTTCTTGTCCATCATGGCCTTTACTATATCTTGAATGGCTATGTTCTTTTTTTTTACAAATCCATTCCATTGAGGGGTTCTTGCAATGAAGTATTGCCTTCTAATGTCGTTTTCTTCACAAAAATATTCAACCTCTCTTGAAGTGAACTCACCTCCTCTGTCTAACCATAGGCATTTGATGTTATGGTCTTTTTCATTCTCAACCCGTGCTTTAAATATTTTAAATTTGCTCAAAGCTTCTGATTTCTCTTTTAATAGTTTGATCCACGTGGATCTAGTGAAATCAATAATGAACAAAATAAATGCCTCTCACCTCTTGGACTTCTTTCTCTAGTTGGACCACAAATGTATGTATGAACTAGTTCTAGTGGTCTAGATGTGGAATACTCCTTTATATTACATTGCAACCTTGTCTTTTTACCACATTGATAGGACTTACATACTGAACTTTTGGTTTCCATAGTTTTGGTAAACCTCTTACAACTGCCTCTATTTTATTGACCTTCACCAAACTGTCAAATTTAACATGAACCATCCTTCTATTCCATAGCAATGTCTCATAAGCTATGCTTAGATAACACTTCACTTTGGAACTGTTGAAGACGTAGACATTGATGGGAGTTCTGATTTCTTTCCCAACTAGATTTCCATTCTCCGCCCTTCTAATTTCACAATCCTTTGATCGAAAAATGACGTTGTACCCATTATCAAACATCCTGCCAACACTTAGAAGATTGTGTTTGAGGTCGTACACATATAGGACATTCTGAGCCTTAGTCTTCTTATCTAGGATGACTGTTCCTTTCCCTTTTATTTTGGATGGGGCATTGTTTCCAAACTTTATACCGCCTTTCCCATTTCTTTAAGAAAAAGAAACTTGCTTCTGTCTTTAGTCATGTTCTTGGAGAATCCACTGTCTACATACCACTTTTCCTCTTGGTCATGTGCATACAACACGACACTGCATCCTTCCTTATTTTCTATCTTTTATTTCCACCTTTTTGCATTCTTTTGAAGAGTTTGCTATTCAAACTTTTGTTGTCTAGTATGATTAAAAAAGATACTCCTACACTTATTATCCATGTGTCCATATTTATGAAAAACATAACACTCAATCTCATTCATAAGTGGAGAGAATGAGTTCCTTTGTGCATTGGAGAATTTTTAGGTCTATAGTTTTCAACTCTTTCAACTTTAATGCCCTTACACTAAATAATTTTATGACCAAAGTTATGCATTTGGGATTTATTTTCCTTTCCTTTTTGAAAATTCTAGTTTCAGGGCTTCATTTTCATCTTCTAGTCTATCATGACTCTTTTGTTTGTCCTTTAATTACTAAACTAGAATGCCCTTAAGGCTGCTAAACTCTTTTAACTTTACTTTTTGAAGGTTATAATATTCATTTTCATAATTATACATACCTTCCTTAACCCTCAAAAGTTTCTCTTTTAGCAACTTATTCTTTTTCCTTGCCTTCTTTAACTCCTCTAGTGCAATGTCTAGTTTTTCTTTGAGATCCACCACTCCTTATTCAAAATCCAATTTATCTTCAAACTTTGATTAACTACAAATTCCATAAGAGTGCATTCATCTTGTTCAACTTCAGATGATTCTTTACTGTTGGCTTCAGATGACCCATTATCCTCCTTTGAGTATAATATTTTCTTCTTTTGAGTCCTCTTCCTCTAATATTTCTGAGTGTTGTCTTGAATCTTCTGTTACTCCTCATTCTCTTGCTTCTCAGCTTTATATGGGCATTTAGAGGTAAAGTTCCCTACTCTACCACATTCAAAACAATTAAAAGGTAGTTTACCTTTATATTTACTTAAACCTCTTTTAAGTTTTCTTATGAACTAAGCCATCTCCTCATCTGAGTCATTGCTAGAGTAATCTTGGTGTCTTTTGTGCTCTTTGGATTTATTTGAGGCTTTGAACATTGCTTCCTTTAGCTCTGAATTCTCACCTCCAATTCTCATCTCATAGGTAGTGAGAGTTCCATGTAGTTGCTCCATTGTTAAAGTCTTCAATTCTATCATCTCTTATATGGCTGAGATATTGGCATTAAATCTCATTAGGAGTGATCTTATGGCCTTTTGGACAAAAACCCATTCTTTAATGCCTTCATCAATACCTCTAATTATATTTGTAACTTCACCTACTCTGAGGAAATATTTAGCAATTCTTTCTTCCTCATTCATTTTAAGACTCTCAAATTTCATCCTATAGGTTTGAAGTTTTTTCTTGCTTTACCTTTTCATCTCCTTCATAGTAGTTTCTGTGCTGATCAGGGGCTTCTTTATCCGACTTGCAGTGCAACATATTTACTAGTTCAGTTTGGTTAAGCCAAGCCATAATAGCATTCTTGGCCTTTGACTTATTGTTGTATGGTCTCCTTTCATTTGTATCTATAGGCGGAGTTGGTGGAATTGTGTATCTAGATTCTACTGTAGCCCATACATCCACTCCAAGGGACATGATGTATGCTTCCATTGTGAATATCCATAATATAATTTAACTCCATCAAATATTGGTACTCTACTTGTGTATATATTTTAATTTGCTTGATTTTCCATGATTCCTTGTGAATCTACCTTCTAGCAATTAAACTGATCCTAAAGGAGTTGGTTCTTATACCAATTGTTTGGAATCAAGAATTACTAAGAGGAGAGGTGAATCAATAATTATAATTTTTTACAATTTCTCATTCATAAATATGCAAGATATACTTAGTGATAAGACATTCATATCATATATGTACCACCAAAGATTTGTCTGTATTATGATGTAAAGCGACAACACCAACTACGATTACATCAATTCTTTATGAGCACCCACTCACATGAGTCCCAAACCCACTCAAGTCAGCAAGCACCCACTCACACGAGTCCCAAACCCCCTAAGGTTAGCAAGCACCCACTCACACAAGTCCCAAACCCCCTTAGGTTAGCAAGCACCCACTTGCTTAGAGGCACCAACCTAAGACACCATTGTATACAACAATCTCCAGTGAATATGTCCAACAATGAATAGATGTGGGATGTCTTCAACATTTCCCAGGCATAGTGAACATCTGCTAGGCCCGTAGAAGGACCATTTTTGAAGGATCTCCCATGTAGATGTTTTTTTAAGAGCATCCACATAACTATTTTTTTTTGGCAGGCATAACTGTTTCCATAAAATTTTTACCCACCAAGGAGGAGGTGGACATTTGAATATTGACTCAAGGAGATATAACCAAAATTTGGACTGTATATGGCCCAAGGGGGCAGAAGAGCAAAGCAAATTTTCCTTAGTGGGCGAGAGAGATACAAGGTTATGACGAAGGGATTCAATGTACCTATTCGATTCATCGAGGAAGGCCCCTTCTAAGAGTAAATATATTGCCCTATTCAAATCTTCTGGGCCCTTCAGTCCCCTATGAATGGATGCCTGACATAAGTGGAAAATGCTATGAGTATGCAAGACTTTTATTAGTTGATTAGAGAGTATATGAGAGTCACCACTTCCTATCCATGGATATTTTCCAACTAGAAGTTTAGAACCATCCCCTACCTTCCATCAAAGGCCCCATAGAATGATAAAAACATAGTTTTGTATAGCTTTCCATATCAAATATCCGAAGGAAAAGGATATTCTTGGAGCTCACATCCCAGATCCTTGTATAAGTTTCAAAACACCCTTAGCAACAAGTGCCTTTGAGAACCAATCGATATTTTTTAAACCCCATCCTCCAAGCTGCTTTAGGAATGCCATTGAAGACCAAGATGTAAGGGAAAAAGGGTGATGATTATGTTCCCCTTCCCAAATGCATCTTAAAGAGAGTTTCTTGATTTTGTGTAAGATACCTAAGGGGACCCATGCAATTGATGCCCAATAAACATGAATAACATCTATCACTATCTTACAAAGTATTGGCCTACCAAATTTTGATAGACATATATTGCACCAATGCATGATTCTAAGTTTGATCATTACAATGAACCATGCAAAGTCCTGATTTAGGTAGTTGTTTGGATTTTAAAGGAAGCCTCGATATTTTATTAGGTCTCCCAAAGGAGACGAGGTGATAGAGAGGATCTTAGAGACAATATCAATATCCTCTCAATTAAGGGAATTCGCGGTCAAGGAGGATTTTTCATGTTTTATCATCATGCAACTAGCCATAGAGAATTAAATCTAGAATATGATTTATAGCGAGAATATTGCTGACATCCATTGCTATAAAGAGAATGATATTATCCACAAATAGAAGGTGCATAATTGAGTAAGCCTGGGAGATCTCAATACCTTTTATAAGATGTCGAGATTTGCATTAATGATAGCCCTACTTAGGGATTTGGTCACAAACAAAAAGAGGAGAGGGGACATGGGACATCCTTATTTGATCCCTCTCTAGGGTTTAAAGAAGGGGGAAGCAGATCCATTAGTTAATAGGGCCATCAAATATGTACTAATAGAACTTTAGATTCATGATATAAAAAGAGGGTTGAAACCTAGATGTAGAACAATTATTTTTATGAATAGCCAACCCACCCCATCAAAAGCCTTAGATAAAACCACCTTGTATATAAAAACCTTTTCTTCTAAGTATGAATAAAGTGAAGGCCCTCCTACACTAGCCCAATAGCTTCATGTATTTCCCTATCCTGCATAAAACTAAATTTTTCCAATGAAATATTGAAAGGATGGGTTAATGTGAAGGGATAAGATTTTTGAGAGATATTGTACACAAAGTTGCAAAGAGAGATGGGATGAAACTAGTCAAAGGATATAGGATTATCAAATTTTGGATGAGGGAGATTAAAGTGGAGTTGAAAGGGGTAAGTATTTTCCCATGCCATCTAGAATATTCCACAAATTGCAACAAATCATGTCTAATAAATTCAGAATAGTCTAAGTAGAATTCAATAGAGAGTTCGTCTGGTCCCAAACTTTTATATTTTTGGAAACTGTGGAGGACTACTTACAATTTAGGCTTTGTTTGCTCTTCTAGGTCATTTGAAGATATCTTTGAAGTATGATACACCTTCATCTAATATATCCTTAAAAGAGGTGGATTTTGATCCATTAGCTATGTTTTTCCTGAATAATGTTTATGGCCTTCCTATGGTTTGCGATTCGATGAAAGGATTTTGTGTTTTCGTCACCGGCCTACAACCAGAGGGCTCCACTCTTTAAACACCATTCTTTATCTTTTTCAAAGAGGAGGCTTCTTTTCCTTGCTTCAAGATCTTTTCGGACCAACAATTTCTCCTCAAAGAGAGAGAAAGAGAGGAATGATGCCTAATCTTTAGGAGGTCCTTTATTTTTTCTTTTATTCCAGATAAAGACCTCTCATCCTTATGATTTTTCTTCCCAACCCAATGTGAGATGATTTTTTTAGCCTTTTTTAAAATTTCCAGAAATTTAATCGGAGGGGATGATCTTTGAGCTGGATCATAGGGGATACATTGTGTCTTAATTTAATGAATGAGAGAGGGGTGATAAAGCTACTTGGGGTTAAATTTTAAGAGTCCCAAAGGATTTTTTGAGTTGGGAATCATGTCCATAATAATTAGACTATGATCAGACACACCCCCTGAATCTACCCAATGATGAATATGGAAGGATTGCTCTAGAAGTTTTTCAATGATGAGAAAATGATCCAATATTTTAGCAATATATGAATGACCAGTTCTATTGTTCATCAATATTGGGAGTATTTTTGCAAGGAGGACACCCACTAATCCTAAATTCTCAATAATGTCCACAAAATAATCTTCCAATAAGTTTGGATGTGTGGAGGGACCCCAATTTTTTTGTTTTCATTAAAATAAAATTAAGGCCACCCCCTAGGCATATGGGATTCGATCCAAATAAAGAGAGTTTAAATATGTTATTCCTAAATATTTTCCTTTCCACATATGGCCCATAAACATTGAGAACAATAAATGAAATCCCATCATCCCTTAATGTGAAAGAGGTAGCTATGCAAGACTTGGAGGCCCATGCCAAGGAACAACGAAGAAGAGAAAAATTATGGCCTATGATCAACCCTCTATATTTATGTTAGGTCCCTATAATGCTAGTGATTCCCTCATTACTATTGCCATTATATCCCTTATTTCTATTGTTGTTCCCTTATATTATTATTGTTATGTTGACTTTGATTATATTGTGACCCCTTAGACTCCTATATATAGAAAGGAGGTTTTTTCATTTGTATCATCCAAGAATTGTTCATTTGTGTAATGTAAAGGAGATTCCCCCCTCGAAGAGGTTGGTTTTGAAGTCGTTGATCTATCTTTTCTATCTTTTTGTGAGCTGGTTTCTTAACATTTGGTATCATAGGTTTGGATTCTAGGGTTTTGCTGCCCCAAACAGGTCATCGCGGAATTTTCGCTATAACTTTTTTTCTACAACATTTCAAAAGATTAAATTAAAACTCATTTGAACCAAAATCTTGACGAACCTCGGGTTTGAATTCCAAATCGTTTCACGCTATATTTCAAAGATATGATCCAAGGAATTTATGGTTTTTGTAGGCTCCCGAATTACATCCCAAACAGGTGACTTGGGAAAATCATCATAACTTTCTGTTTGAGCATCAGATTGAAATTTCGTCAGAAGTTACAAAAAGAGGATGGTCTTTAGTTTTCTATGAAGCATTTTTAGATCCGAATGTCAAAATAGTGACACGTGGAACTTCGTACAAGTTCGCTCTACTGAAAAAGCATATAATCAGGTCATCTTGGGATATTGGGCATAACTCTTTCTTGGGGAATCCAATTTCGATCAGACTAGTGGCATTGGATAGAGGACTCAGAGGGCTACCATATCATGAAATTTTAGACCTTGGAGATCCGCAATTACAGAGATACAAAAGATTCAATATCGAGCTCCTACAAAGCGAAAAAAGGTGTGTAGCCTTTTTAAAATTTTGCATAAGTTTGGGTTGAAAAATTAGTTTGAAGTGATTCAAAGGGCATAGTGAAGCATAATTATTATTAATTGATGCTCCGAAGAAATTAAATGGAAAAACCTAGTAAGCAACCTAAAATCTCTAGCATGATTCATGAAGAAGAGGAAGAAATGCAACATGATATATCAAAATTATGAGACCAAGTGCTACAAATTTCACTCTCACAAAGGTAACAAATGCTAGGATGGATGGTTTAAAGAAAGGTGTGGAAGCTAAGATGAATGTCATGGAAGATAAGATGGATGGCATGGAAGCTAAGATGAATGACGTGGAAGTTAAGATGGAAGGCGTGGAAGCTGAGATGGATGACATGGAAGCTAAGATGAATGACATCGATGCTAAAATGGATGGTATAGAAGAAAAAAATGAAAGGAAACATGGAAGATTTGAAGATATATGTGACAAAGTTTCTACAAGAAATGCTTACTAATGGAAAAAGGGTAGTAAAGGAAACTCATGATGAGAACAAAAGAACTGTTAATCATGATTTCATAGACTCTAACATTGGATTGAAGACCCACCATGTTCCAAAAATCGATATGAGGAAGTTTTATGGCAAGGATCTCGTAACATGGATACTATAGATGGAGCAATATTTCGATCTCGATAATGTGAAAAACACACAAAAGGTATGCATTGCAACTTTATATTTGGAATCAAATCAGTTTGTATGGTATCTATGGCTTTGATCTTGTAAACAAATTGTCACTTGGGCAATTTTTCCTTAAGAAATAATAGGAAATTATGAGGACACAAAAAGCAACACCTTTTTTAGCAAATTGATAAATCTCAAACAACAGGGTTCAATGATGGAGCACATTGAGGACTTCCAAAAATCGAATATATGGGTAAAAGATATTCCAGAGGAGCATAGGATTGATGCATTCATAAGGACTGTAAAGGATAACATCGAACATGATGTTCGCCTTTGGGAACGTGATTCATTGGGGAAGGCATTCAGGTTGGCAAGAGAAATGGAAAGAAAAATTATGGCAACAAGGAAGCCTACCACTCACAATTATAAAGATGGGAGTGTTGTTGCCCCTGGCCTTCCACAACCTACAAGGTTGACACCACAACAATTGGAAGAAAAAAAGAAAAAGGGCTTTGTTATAGTTGTGATAGCAAATGCACTAAAGCTCATAAGTGTGCTGAGAAGAAATTATTTTACATAGATTGTGAAGAGGAGGAAGAAAAGGAACAAGAAACGTTAAAATAAGAGGATATACACCAGGAACAAACCCTAGAGAAAGAAGAAATGAATCCAACCATATCTTGTAATGCATTGGCCGGAATTACCACTCCTCAAACTATCAAGATAAAGGGACATATCAAGAAGAAAAAGGTAATAGTGTTGATTGAGCCGGGCAATACCCATAATTTTATTCATTTTAAGATAGCCAAGGAATTTAATTGCTTCCTATGTCCAGCACCAGAGTGTCAAGTGATAGTTGCAAGTGTATGAATCATAAATTTTTATGGAAAGTGCCATAATATCAAGCTATCTATGGTATAATATGTATTGAATAGCCCAATGCTTTCCATTCCAATGGGTGCTGCTGATCTTGTACTAGGATTCCAATGGCTACAATCTTTGGGTAGGATAACTTTTAATTTTTCAAGAACTTTTCTTGATTTTTTTTTTCTTCGGAAGGAAAGGAAGTTTAATTAAGGGGTATCACATGGAAACCGAGAAAGATAATAAGCTCTAACGGAATGACAAATCTTCTAAAGAAAGAACAACGAGGTGTAATTGCACAATTATATTCAATAGAGGTTCTCTAGAACTCCAACAAATATTGGACAATCATTCCAAGGTATTTAAGACTCCCAAAGGCCACCCACCTATTCATGATAATGATCATGCTATTCATTTGATTCCAGGAAGTGTTCCTCCAAACATCAAGCCTTACAGATATCCCTATGCCCAAAAGAGTGAAATTGAACGTATGGTTGCAGAAATGCTAGAAGCTGGTATAATTCAACCTAGTTAAAGTTATTTCTCTGCTCCAGTACTATTGGTGCACAAGAAGGATGGATCATGGCGCATGTGTCTGGATATAGGGAGCTCAAAAATCTCACTATTAAAGATAAATTTCCCATTCCTATCATTGATGAATTATTGGATGAATTGCATGGATCAATTTACTTCACCAAGTTGGATCTTCATTCACTATGTCATCAAATTAGAATGAATACTAAAGACATTTCGAAAACAACATTTAGAATTCATGAGGATCATTATGAATTTTTGGTCATGCCTTTTGGCCTTACCAATGCACCTTCTACATTTGAAGGTTTGATGAATTCCATTTTCAAACCCTTCCTTAGAAAATTTGTGTTAGTATTTT
>APFE030455841.1:9973-22504 GCA_000404065.3 Pinus taeda | reverse complement strand
CCTCACAAGTCAACAATGGAAGTCCTAATTCCAGCAGCATTTACCCTTTAGAATGTTCAGCTTTCACCTCCCCTCCTCTGGCCCAATGCCTGTATTTATAGTATTCTAGAGGAAGTTATTCAGTTCCAACATCAATGGGATACTCCCTCTTTTGGATGGGGTAGCTCCTCTCTTGATGGGATAAGTTCCTCTATCATAGGGATGCATGAACCATCTGGAGGCGCTCAATACACGTCAAACACTCTTCTAGAAAGCTCTAGAAGTGCACAAGTAACTTTTTTAAGATGAAACTCGCGCCTTTTGACCTTTACAGGGGTACGCACCCATCCTTTGGCTTACAGAGCGTACAAGTACGCAAGTACAATGAGTTTGGGATGCGTATACGCAGGCAAGGTAGAGAGAATCTGCGTACCCAGAGATAAATATGTTTTTTAGTGACTTTCTCTCTTTTTTGAAGTTTGACATGAAGAGCAGAGGTATTAGGCTTGACAAGGAGGATAATATGACTATTGATGGAGCCATATTAACTGTAGATAGTCAAGGTGACAAATTTCAGTGTAACACATCTGCGAGGATTTCTTGGGTCGACAGGGTATTATTGCAAGTTTGTTAAGAATTATGGGATAATAATAGAACCTCTAACAACATTATTAAAGAAAGATGCATTTTCATGGACTCTAGAAGCAATGAAGGCTTTTGAACATCTTAAAGAGGCAATTTGCCAAGCACCAGTCTTAGCTAAGTTGGACTTCACAAAAACCTTTATTGTGGAATGTGATGCCTCAAGAAATGGAATTGGTGCTATTTTAATGCAAGAAGAAAGACCCATTACTTTCGATCAAAGGAAATTATTTACACAAAGCTATTTATGAGAAGGAAATGTTGGCAATACTACATGCACTTAAGAAATGACGACCCTACCTAATGGGAAGACACTTCAAAGTAAAAACGGATCATCATAGTCTTAAATACTTTTTAGAACAAATATTATCTTCAGAAGAGCAACAAAAATGGGTCAAAAAGATGTTGGGTTATGACTTTGAAATAATCTAAAAAAAATGGAAGCAAAATGTTATCAAGAAAGGATGAGGATGTGGAAGCATTGCTTTGCGCCATTTCTATTATCCAACCAGATTTGATAAACAAAGCAAGGGATGAATGGAAGAATGATGAAGAAGTGTGGGCACTCATTCAAAAGTTAAAACAAGATCCCAGTACATCTGATACATTTAGCTAGAAAAATGATTCATTATGGTATAAAGATCGCTTATACCTATGTATGAATTCCCAACTCAAACAAAATATTCTTATGGAATTGCACACCTCTCCCTTAGGAGGGCACTCAGGATTTTAAAAATCTTACCACAGGGTTAAGAAGGATTTTTTTTGGGACGACTTAAATCCGATATTCAAAAGTTTGTGGCGGAATGTTTGGTTTGCAAACAAAATAAAGTTGAAACAATTAAGGCCCCAAGTCTGTTACAACCTTTATCCATTCCAAGTCAACGTTGGGAGGAGGTTTCAATGGATTTTACCACAGGTTTACCCAAGTCTGAAGGAAAGAGTGTCATCATGGTGGTAGTTGACAAACTTACCAAGTATGCACACTTTTGTGCATTATCTCATCCATTTAAAGCCAATATAGTTTCTACTGCATTTATGGAAACAATTCAAAAGCTACATGGAAACCCAAATATTATTGTAAGCGACAGATATCCTAATTTCACTGGAAATTTTTGGACATAATTATTTTCTTGTCTTGGTACTCAGTGAGCTCATAGCTCATCTTATCATCCTCAATTTGATGGGCAAACTGATATAGTAAACAAATATTTGGAAGGATATCTTCGTTGCTTTATATATGATAAACATACACAATGGGTCAAATTGGTGCCTCTGGCTAAATGGTGGTATAACACTTCCTTCCATACTGCAACAAAAATGACCCCATTTATGGCACTTTTGGATATCATCCACTGTTCATCACATCATATTTAAGAGTAAATTTTAAGGTTCAAGGAGTGGAATATCTCATAGAGCATCAACAACAAGTTCTCCAACTCTTAAAGGATAACCTCACTTTGGCACATAATAGAATGAAACAACGGGCAGATCACATCACAGTGAAAGAAGTTTTGATGTAGGTGACTATGTCTTTCTACGGCTACAACCATATAAACAAATGTCACTCAAGAAAGCTAAGAAGGACAATAAATTATCACCAAAGTATTATGGTCCGTATAAGGTGTTACAAAATATTGGTACTATGGCATACAAATTGGAGCTTCCTCTTCCTGAGTGCACCTAGTTTTCCATGTTTCATGCTTAAAGAAGGTTATAGCTGACAAGCTCCCAGTTCAAACAATATTTCCAGAACTTCGCGAGGAAGGAAAAATCATATTGGAACCTGAAGCAGTCAAAGACATAAGAAATCGACAACTACGAAATCGATCAATTTCGGAGTATCTCATCAAGTGGAAGAACTTACCCATTGAAGATTCCACATGGGAGGATGAGAATTTTATACATAAGCATCGAAAACTACTCAAGTGTTGAGGACACCACTTTTGTGAAGGAAAGGGGCCTATTAGGTCACTATAATACTAGTGATTCACCCATTACTATCGTCATTGTAGCCCTTATTGTTATTGTTGTGCCCCTATTGTCCCCATATTGTTATTATTGTGCCCCATAAAAGCCCACTATTGTTATTGTTGTGCCCTTATATTATTATTGTTATGTCGACTTTGATTATATTGTGACCCCTTAGACTCCTATATATAGAAAGGAGGTTTTTTCATTTGTATCATCCAAGAATTGTTCATTTGTTAATGTAAAGGATGTTTCCCCCTCGAAGAGGCCGATTTTAAAGTCGTTGATCTATCTTTTCTATCTTTTCGTGAGTTAGTTTCTTAACAATTTCCCCAATGCATCAATATGATGATAAGACCAATTTGAGAAAAGGGGAGACAAGAGGGACACGATCTTAGGACCATTGATTGCAATTTCTTTCATAAGATAATGTGAGGTGAGAGGGATGTAATTAGTCTGTTCAGGGCCAAAGTTTTCGAGGGGTTAGCCAGCCCCTGGATGTTAAGAGAAAGGAGACCAATTTTGAAATTCTCCTCGGGTCTGCTGATCTAAGTGCCTCAATAATAAACCTTTTCTTCCCCTGTTTTATCTCCGAGGAGTCTTGTTCCTTAGCTAAGGAAATAAATGATTTTCTCGCCCTTCTCGAGCTTTGTGGAAACAACTCATCAATAGTGCCAAGATATCTCCTAGGCTCTGGGTTAAAAACCACTTTTTTAAGATTGTTTCTATCAGGTCATAGGATAGGGAGTGAAGGTTTTTTCATGTTTGATCGAAGTAGAAGGGAGAGGGGGAAGGAGTCCTCATAGAGGAGAGAAATATTGATGAAAAAGGAAGGGGGGATGTAAAGGGGATGGGGGAAGAAAAGTAGAAGAAGGGGAATGGAGGGCGATTATGATGTGACAAAGAGCGTGAAAAATTTAAATTTGCAGATAAAGAAAGGGGAAAGAGGGAGTAGGGACACAACATACCAAATGAGGAAGCTAAGACGTTAGGAGAGCCATGATGATTTTCTCCTTTAGGATTCTTTAGGTCGACTGCAAGATCAACTTGAGGCACCTCTGCAACTACATCAGGAGTTCTTTACAATTTTTCTACCAGGACCAACACCCTACCATCCAAACCAAAAGGTGCATTAGAAGAAACTCCCTTGGTGGTATTTTCTTCAGAGTTTATACTGTGTCAGAGAGTGATGCCAGAGTCCAAACCCTTATGCAATTTTTGACCCAACTTCTTTTTTATCTATACACTAGGGAAATTCTCCCCCAAATGTTTTTAGGAGTGGCAATAGGTGCACTTGCATGGAATATCCTCATAATTGAGGGATTTCTTGTGTGCTTTTGAGCCTTATTTGATGTAAATGGAGCCAGGGAGACTCGATGCCAGGTTGATAGCAACAAGAATTCTCGCCATTTCCATATATATGGTTATTTTATAGGAGGAGTCCACTTTATAACAAAACCACAATATATTCTTGATTTCTTGTAATACCTTGTAAGACTAGAATTGTAGGGGGATAATTGGAAATATAACCCATACCAAGACCATTGAAAGCCATTCATAGCAAGCATAAAATTCCACAGTCAATTTTGAGGAAGAGTGCCTGGGAACCCCACTGCTACCCCTGGATGAAGAAGCTTGTCTCTGTCCTCCCTGGAATGTGTAAGCCATCTTAACCAACCTTTTGCTAAGATAATGCATCAAGGTGAGTAGCCTAACACTGGAACAAAATGTGTGGCAATCCAACTTCTCTTGATTGCCATATCCATCCTCTTACTAGCGAACCTACCTACCACCCCTGCGTCTTCCATATTGGAGATGTCATTTAGTTTGATATCAACTCCTAAAAACAGACTAGGTTCATCCACCTCACATTTCACACAATTTTTGCTTGATTTTGGAATAGTATTCAACACCATCTATAGTGGGGGCGACCATGAGTTTAAGGAAGTACCATGCTTTACATCTCCCAGGTAAGAATGTTGCACAAGAAACTAAGAGGATAAGGTAAGCAAGGGGGTAACTGGGAAAAAAAAATTCATAACATTGAAATCACTTGACAGACAAGTAGGGGGCGAAGGGAGAAACACGAAAAATGGTGGGAGAGATTCAGAGGGGGAGTCTGACAGGGGTACGAGAAAGAGAGGGGGGCTCTGCAAGCGAGAAATGTGACCAAGGAGGGGTACATGGGTTGAGAGGGTAGGTGGAGCAGGGCAGAGAAGAGATGCATAATGTGTTTAGAAGGGGATTCGCTGACATGATGAGAACACTCTAACAAGACATGGGTGTCAAAGATGGGAAACCTGCCAGAGAAGAACATATTTTAAGACCTTCATAGGGGTCTTCAGAGTGGCCGACTTACTCTAGATCCATCAAGAATCTGACAGGTTAGGGTTCATAGGCCCTATTTCAGATTCACTATACCCTAATCCTTAAATTGCATATTCAGAGCCACGAGGATGATTATTTCGCTAGGCCTTTCACTCCTCCACCTCTTCAATATATTTTATTTATAAACTACATTGTCCACATTAAAATGTTTCTTTTGTTATTAATATATTTTTAAATACATATCAAATTACTTAACCCAACATGGTGCAATATTTCATTTATGATTCACATTGAATTTATTATTATTATTTTAAATTTTACATATTAATTTCATAGTAAGAATTAAATGAATTACACATCTTTCTTTGAATATTGAGATATTTTATTATGATCGATATTAAAATAATTTTTCTTTTACTTTCTTTCCATCTATATCTATGTATAAAGTTGATATTGAAATAAATTATCTAATATAGATATTCAAATAGTTTATTTGGGTCCCTTATTGAAATATTTTTAAAAAGTATAAGAATTGTATATATTCCTCAAACTAAAAAGTGAAAATATAAGATATTTTTTACTTTTAATTAATTTATCTCTCTATAAAGTTGATATAAAACTAGGTTACTTCATATGGACATTTAAATATTTTATTTATCGCTGAGAGTGAGAGTGAAATATTTTAACCACGTCTCCTTCATATTGAGTTGTAATATCAACAATGAACCAAACAATCATCGTGAGGGTGGTATTATTGATGTTCTATAATGCTTTTAATTAAACGTAACTAAACATGTGTATTCATTTTTGTTTTTTATTCTAACCGAGATTGTTTTCTATTTAAATAACATTTTATTTTTATTTTAAAAACAACACGTCTCAACTCGACGTTAAGCATGAAAGGAGTTACACATCTCGCTCATATTGTGTTGTAGAATGCACATCTCGACACAATAATTTGAGTGGATTTTTTTATTTGGAATTGTAAAAAAGAAACAATGTTGAGTATTCCTTTGAAGTTTATAGGAATTATGTATTTATTTTCATATAATTATATAATGTGGTAGTAAAGCAAGACATTTCGACGGTGTTGGATTTAGGGGTTGTAACAAGTCATTCAAACATTGAATGAGCTCTTTGATGTGTTAGGCCAAGAAAATATATACTTTGATCAATATGTTATAGGACTAAGTAAATACACACTTTCAATTCTCTTGATCATTTACTTCTCGAAGTTGTGCTCGAGCATAAAATAATGATTTAGAGCTCTAACATGTTAGAGATCATTAAAGCCTTGAAGGCTGGGATCTTGTACTTATAGTGACAACCTTGATAGTAGGTTATTTCCAGTTATAGGGTTGGGACACTTATCATATGGGTATAATAATTAGTGGCCTTGAAGGTTCCAAATATATTGTTAGTCATAATTAACAAAACATGGTCCAAGGAACACTAATAGAATTTACATAAGTTTCATGGATCCTCATGTGTTACTAAATGGGTATAATCATCAAGGAACTTACACCTATAGTAATCGATCTTTCTCATAATAAATCAAGAAATGACTATGGTAAATCAAATGGATATGATCATCTCCATCACAACTAATATACTACAACATGTGATGAGGAATCCAAATGGTTTCTAAAGGGATTGTTTAGTGTGTTAGCATGAGTGTTTAGAAATAACATCAATAATATGAATGATAAGAAGGTGAAGTGGGACCTCCATTTAGAGATTGACTCATCATTATTCAAGTCTATCTACATAAAAAAGTGCAACAAACCTCTTTCTTCGTATTGAAGACAAGATCTCAAAATGTAAGGATCCCTCGAGAAGTAATGATAACTACTACAACTCTCATAATAGATTGAATAAGAAAAAAATAAAATAATCTTTTGATTTGGGATTCCTATTGCATTAGTTATAAATATGTCAATCACAATGTACATAATATCATTATCCATCCTTAGTACAAAGAAACCTCGTGATATCTAGGATGATGTTGAAGACAATATGAACGTTGGACTACAAGATAATTCATAGTGCTGATGAACTCTTTGTTAGTCTAGACAATAGAAATTTCCCTTGAAGGTGAAAATTTACATCATTATAACATAATTATATTCATTGTTTTTTCATTTGTTTTGATTTTGAACTAGAATGCTATAAAATTGTACATTATGTGAAAGCAAATGTGCAAATAAAGTTCACATTAGGAAATAAGGCAATGTGGACTGTTTTCAAGAGTTTATAAAGTATTTCAACTTTTCTAATGGGGAACGACTGAGACATGGGAGGGTGGCACTTTCTATGAGTACATCAAAGGCGTTGTGTTAAATGTTTTTCACTTGAAGAAGGCATGATGATATAATTTAGAACCCATGTGCGGTTTGAAATTTGTAGCATAAATATTTTTTTAAAAACAAACATTTGGTAAAGCTAAATGAATGAAAGAGCTTAGTGGCAGATGGAAAAGAAATTAAGAAGTTGATATAGTTGTGCCTATGATTTGAGTTGTTTATGGCTATTACATCAACAAAGAATCAAGCGGAAAACCAATTTGTAGTTCAAGCATAAAGTATTGAAGTGTTGGTATTTTAGTCTCACCCAATTATTTTTCCAAAATGGATATATCATTTGATTTTTTTAAAAGATTATGTAAATAATGGAAACACATGTTTCAAATAATTTGATATAGTTTACTTAATACCCATTCTTGTTTATGTGAACATTATTCATCTCTAGAAATAACATTGAAAACAAGGTAATAATAACGGAAGAAAAAAATCTTATTTTCAATAAAAACAAGGATGATCTGATTATGCTTAATAAATATATAAATTTCTCATCTAAAGATTCACTCATGTATGTTTATCAGTACTTTAAATAAGTTCTAGAATGCAATTCAAACACGTTCAATAATGCATGTACCTTATAAGGAGGTCTTTGGACCCAAAATTGGCCACCTCCCACACATGAGCCACTAATACTCTTATGTAGAGCCATAGTCACAATTAGAAAAATGATTGTAATATTCATATTTATATGATGTCATTTTTAATTATACTATAATATGCAAGATGGAAGCTGATTTTCCTGCTCATCCAAGAGATTGACCTAAAATGATTTTCTCCTTTCTTAGATAAGAATTGATGCAGTGAATTCCAGGCCTTATAAAACATACTGGTATACAAAATTAGATACAAGAGAGTAGATATGTGATTCCATTTTTCTTGGGGTTACTTTTATCGGTTCAGTGAATTCTTAGATGTTGGGTGCATGAGCACTATAGGTTCCATGTTATAAATGCTTGGAGGATTGCATATGAAATTGACAATTTGTTTTTTTAGATAGGCATAACACTGAATGTTGCGGTTTGAAGAAGATGTCAAGTCCTACATACACAAGGTAAGAAAATAAATGATATCATGGAATGTTTAATCTTCAAGTTTTTGGCACAACCTTGGAAACAAATCAATTATGACTACAAGTAAACAATGCTAACTTGAAAACCGAGGGGAATGCCATAATGAAGATCTCAAGATTTAGGGTACTAACAATGGCCATTCAAATCTACATGGCTGTTCATTGCTAGTGTTTACAAAAGTGTCTATCAAATTTGAAGCAACACAATAAGTTCTTAAAATCTAGAAGATTTAGGTAATCCCAGGGTCAACTATTTATGACTAAAGGGAAGAGAATACCTTAGAACATAATAAGAAATGGAATAAGTTAGAAGCTCAATAAGCTTTGGGATCTCCTTCAAAGTATATTATAAAACCTTTCCAAAAACAATTTTGTATCATTTTTTTAATGAAGCAAGATGTTTTAGACAACATGAAATGGTTATTGAAATTAATAAAAATGAAAATAAGGTTGAAGGTATGAACTTAGTTATTAAATATCCAATAGTGAAGATAATATTTTCTTGTTTACAAAGTGGTTCCATTGGTAATGCAGATATGCCAGATTCATTGCAAAGTATAATTACAATGCACATCAAATTATAAAATGAGATATTTTGGCATAGGTCAAGCACGAAACAAGGCCTCTACTTGCTTCCTTCTTTTCATGTCGACATTTTCCTTCATTCTTACATGCCCTATGAAGGTAAACAATGGAGGGATGTGTATGCCCTTCATGGAAAAAAACTCTCATTATTGTTGAATGTCAAACCTTGATGTTCAATGTTATTAATGTATACTAGAACTTTTGGTAATGTAACCCCTTGCAATTTATGGATCCTAAATGTCGATAGTTTAACTTTTGAGCAGTACTTATGTATGTGCCCTATCGATGCCCCTATTTCAATAAGCATAATTAGTAGATAAGGTGGATTGTTGGGATCTCATGGAGGACCAATGTATTTTAGAATTTGACCACCACAATTTTTGGAATTTGTGGGGGTTTATAGCCTTATTTGTAAATGATGGCAATAACTTGATTTAGTGGTTTGTTAACAATTCCAATCACGACCCACAAGTTGGATGTTAAAATCACGTTTTGGTTGATGCATAATAATTTTTTTGGCTCCATGTGTTCATCTTCAAGCATTGATGGAACATTGTTTTTGCTACGCTCAACATTGTTGATTGTAATTGGAATATTTAAACATTCCAACATTTGTTTAATATGAGATGTGACCAATCTATTGGTCATAAATAAATGCCTTGAAACATATAATGCACATTATTCCTTTTGAGATAGGAAGGGGACCATCCCAAACATGGGAAAGTTGCAATCCTCTAATATGGAGTTTACATTTCTAATGTTGTGAGGCATGCTCACAAAAGTGCCTTGGGTCAGATTACTCTTTTGTTATCGAAATATAGTTCCAACGTGACCATTATGTTAAGATCTTTCCAAGGTGTCGATGAGATATTTCTATGTATACTAGAATGCACTTCACAAGTGACAATTTGACCATTGCATTAAGAGTTCACCAAGGTGTCCATGAGATGTTACTACATATAGTGTAATGTATTTCTCAAGTGGCAATTGGCCTAGTACTTTGATTAGTATAATGGAGCATCCCTTAATTAATATTTTTTAAGGGATTGATTCAAGAAAGTGCACATCAATGTGGTTGAAATGTTTTAGGCCTATCAATCTCATCTTATGAATAAGGATGCATTAGATATCTTACGTTCTTGATAAAAACTTGCAAGTGACTATCCTTCTAAAGGTATGGACGCCTTTATAACATCCAAAAGAAAACATATATAATTGATTATTGTATGTTGAAGGCTACGGCCTTAGTTAAAGAAAACAATAGCAATGGAGGGTCCATGTTTTATGTTGTTGCTCGAGGTATTTCTTTAATGCATACTATCAAGTATGATTTTTATATTCCCAACAATACCTTGGATGATCATTCATAGTGGAGGGGTCCTTTTTTTAAGTAGAATGATGTAGGAAAATGTTGAGATCCTTAAGTGGAGGACAATCGTTTTGGTGTGGGTGGATTGGAATGACATATTGATGCAATTTGGAAGACATGGATGGTACTTGTTATGAACTGTCTAGATTTCTCTTGTAAGTGTAATAAGGGGATAATTCTATAATTCTATAATTCCAATTATGGATGCTGTCTAAATGACAATGGCTAAGAAAATAAAGGTCGCTTAGTGGGATGTTTCTGGTAGTGTATATTTGAGTGAGGATTTACCATTCATCTAAGTGTCGGCCTCATGGTGTTGGCATTAATGTCAACGTATGAGATCTACCTAAAGAGTCAACTGTGGAGTCAGTTGTGTTGGAATTGGTGTCAATGAAGGATTTATCATGATGATTAGAGGCTTGATGACATGTTACTGAGGTATTCCTAATGTTTGTAGAGGCTCTATAGGTTTTGGATAACCATTGAAGACAAATGGAAAATTTTTGGGCAAAAAGGAGGTGATTTTCCATGTGTTCAGGCTTCTTCTCTGGGAGGAAGTTATGAACAAAGCGAATATAGAAGCATTGTCGTTGGGATGCCTATAATATCCAAGTGACAATTTTCTCTAGGAGCTAGTTTTGTCCCAAAAATAATAGCTATAGACAAGAAATTCTGAATTATGCGCACATATAATTTACCATGAGCCTTTCCCAAGGTATTTGGCTAAGGTTTTTGATGGTTTACAGTCGATTTGAGTTGGTCTTAATTCTAGAAGGTGATTAATTCAAGGAAAAGTATCTCCTTGAATGGAGAATATGGAGGATCAAGTTAAGGAGAAAAATACCAGAGTATGAACATGAGTGTTTGTCTCTCCATATCTCTGAGCTATTATTCTTTAATCACTTCAAATCATCTATTTATAGGAGGTAAATTCATGTTGGAGAGGTTGGTTTTTTTGTAACAATTTGACACTTGAGAACGTTGACATATAATAGTGAGAGGAGAGACATAGCTGTAGCAAATTGCTGAAGGAGATCAATTTTATTGCAGAGTTTTATGTGCACACTTCAAGAAATGTTTTATGTGGTTTTATGAAGACATTTGATTGAGGATATTGCTACTAACTTGGAGATTGGATGTTAACATGTTTTCTATGGCACATTAGTATTGCTAACATTGTGTATGCATGGGATTATAATTGGGTAGATCATGTTTTATCATTGAATAAATTTTATGTGGTTGTAACATTATAGTTTATGTGTTTTATGGCTGCTATTATTGAGACATGGCTGAGTTTTGTGATCAAATTCGATATGTTGCTGATGGAGTTGTGTTGATAGTGTGTATGATGGGGTTTTCTTGTGTTTGATGTTTTGCATCAGATTTGCTGCTTATGTACAACACATTTGTATTGTAGATTTGATTATGTTTGGGGGCTTGTTGAGTGTGCTGATGAGTTGGTTTGATGGAAAATTATTTGATGTGTTACTGATTATAGTCAATTGTATAAGCATATAGGATATTGTGAGTCCAATATAAAAATGGATGAAATGTGACTCAAAAGCGTTTGATTATAGAGAGCAGTGGATTGAGTATGAAACATTGTGAAATGAGGTCCACAAGAGGAGCTTGAAGGTTGGGGCCTTCAATGTTCAAGTGGTGGCTTGCAAATTTAGGGTGTAGTGGAATCTTTTAGGTAGAAGCTTGAGAACTTTGGAGTGGTGGCTAGATAGACTATTAGGTGTTGGGGCATCTAGTAGGTGGTGGCCTACAAAGTCGTGGGAGTGGTGGACTACAAAGTTCATATAGATAGTGGCCTAGAGTGAGTAGCGAATCGTGTGATTAGAAAGTTGTGGCTTGCACATTGGTGGTGGCTGAATGACCATATGTAAAATAAATATTTTTATTAATAGAATAACAACGAAGTAGAAAATCTGACGATGGTTTTCTCCGATTGGGTTTCCAGCTAACATCTGGTGTCTCTATGTGATGATGTGCATGTTATTTTGTTGATGTGTTTCTATCCATGGTTACTTGTGCTTATGATGATCATTGCTTATGTTCATGATTATGAATGTGTTATTTATATATGCTACTAGTTGCCTAATGCATGACTCAATTATTATGTAAGAAAAGGCAAAAAGTGATAAAATTGATTCATAAAGGACAATACTGATTCATGTTGGGTGTGGAGCCTGATTATCTTCTATATTCAAAAGTACCACCGC
>APFE030455840.1:54893-77890 GCA_000404065.3 Pinus taeda | reverse complement strand
ACCCCATACTTGAACACAATCTCTGCAACCAAACTGCTTCCTTGCTTGCATGAGTGGCTGCCATGTATTCTGCCTCTGTAGTTGATAGTACCACTACAGATTGTTTCTTACTCATCCAGCTGACTGCACCTCCAAATAGATTAAACACATACCCACTTGTAGATCTTCTCTGATCCAGATCTCCAGCCTAGTCAACATCAACAAAGCCACGAATATCAAACACTCTATCCAATCCTGGTCTTCCTTGGTAGCAAAAACCATAATCACTAGTGCCACGCAAATACCTGAAAACCCACTTCACTGATGTCCAATGCTCCTTCCCTAGTTTTGACATAAACCTGCTTAATACTCCCACTGAATGTGCAATGTCTGGTCTATTACAGACCATTGCATACATCAGGCTATTGACTACACTTGCATATGGAACATGGGACATGTCCTCTTCCTCTTCTTGTGTCTTGGGACATTGTTCAGTAGATAACCTCACACCTACAAGAATAGGAACCTTCACCGGTTTACTATTCTACATATTAAACCTCTACAATATTGTCTCGACATACTTCCTCTGGTTTAACCAAAGCTTCCTCTTTGCTTGATCTCTTTTAATTTTCATACCCAAAAGATAATTTGCAGCACCAAGATCTTTCATGTTGAATTTGAGGGATAAATGGGTCTTCAAATCCTGGATAATTTCTTTGTCATTTCCAACCAACAACATATCATCCACATACAAGACCAAATAAATAACATGGTCACCAATTAATTTAAAATACACACAGTGATCTGCTTTGCTTCTAGTGAAGCCAAGTCCCCGTATAAATGTATTAAATTTCTGACACCACATCCTTGGTGACTGCTTTAACCCATACAAAGACTTCTTTAACTTGCATACCAATTCTTTCTTACCCTTCACCGAAAATCCTTCAGGTTGCTTCATGTAGATCTCCTCTTCCAGATCCCCATGAAGAAATGTTGTCTTCACATCCATATGTTCTACCTCAAAATCAAAAGCAGCAACAAGAGATAAAAGTAATCTAATAGAAGTTACCTTGGCAACAAGAGAAAAAACATCACCAAAATTAATTCCCGGCACTTGGGAAAAACCTTTTGCTACCAACCGAGCTTTGTATTTATTCACCTTTCCTTCTGCATTTGTCTTCTTCTTGAACACCCATTTGCTACCAATGGGTTTCCTTCCAGCCGGCAACTCCACCAGATCCCAAGCCTCATTTTTATGCAAAGATGCCATTTCATCAACCGTGGCCTCTTTCCAGAGTTTTCCATCCTCTGAATCTATTGCTTCCTTCACAGTTCTGGAATCATCATCAGTAATAGATAAAGCAAAATTTGAGAAAAAAGTAGATGGACTATACCTTTCTGGCTACCTTCTTTCTCGAACTGATCTTCTCACACCCGGAGTTTGTGGCTCTTCATCTTCTAATTCCTCCTCTACTGTAGAGTCTGATTCTTCCTCCTTTAGCTCAAATTATATCTTCTCGAGTTCCTTTGGTTGGAATTCATGTTTAATAACATCTTTCACCTCTTTGAACACCACATCTCGGCTATACACAACCTTCCTTGTTACTAGGTTCCAAAGCTTATAACCCTTTAAACCATATTTATACCCAATAAATATGCACTTTTAAGATTTACTATCCAACTTGGTTCGTTTCTCCTTCGGAACATGTACATATGCATCACATCCAAATATCCTCAGATGTGAAAGAGAGGGTTTCTTACCAGTCCATACCTCTTATGGAGTTTTATCCTCCAATGTTGATGAAGGTGATCTGTTTACTAGGTAACATGCTGTCTCCACCACCTATACCCAAAATTCCTGTCCTAACCCGACACCGCTGAGCATGCTTCTTGCCCTTTCCATCAATGTCTTGTTCATTATTTCTGCAACTGCATTTTTCTGAGGTGTATATGGAGTATTCTTCTACCATGCTATACCACACTTCTGAGAGAATTATTCAAATTCCTTACTGCAAAAATCTCCACCATTATCTGTCCTCAACACCTTTATCTTCTTCTCTGTCTGGTTTTCCACTAGAGCCTTAAATTCTTTAAACCTATCAAAGAATTCAGATTTCTTCTTAAGGAAATATATCCATGTATTCCTTGAGAAGTCATCTATAAATGATACATAGTACATAGACTTACCTAGTGATAAAACCTTCACAGGTCCAAACACATCACTGTGCACAAGCTCTAATATCTGTTTCATCCTCTTACCACCAGAGGGGAAAATCTCCCGATTCTGCTTCCCATATACACAATTTTCATAGAAATCAAAATCTAGAGAGCTATTACTCACACCTTCTACCATACCTTTACCATGAAGTATTTGAAGGCCCTTCTCTCCAATATGTCCAAGCATTTGATGCCACAACATGGTCTTCTCTTCGGAGACCACTAGATTTTCTGCTCCACTATCAGGAACCACAGAACTGTTGCACCCATCAACAACCGTGCTACCTTGCAGCTTGTACAGAGTTCCATTCCAAACTCCCTACATCAATACCAGTGCTCCCCGAACCATCTTGCAGGTATCCTTCTCGAACATTGTTTTTACACCTGCATCATCAAACTTGCTTACAAAAACCAGATTTCTGGCCAATGTAGGAATATGTAGAACACCGGGAAGTGTTCTAACACTTCCACCTTGCAACTTAAACTTTACATTTCCATGGCCAACGATTCTAGCCTTCCTATCACCCCATAAGAAGACATTACCACCATCATATTTATCATACTCACAGAACCACTCTCTATGGGGAGTGAAGTGAAAGGGTGCACCTGAGTCAATCAACCATGCCTCATGATCTAGATGTGTACTTGAAGAAGCCACATACACATCCCCACATTCATCTGAGGTGGTTTTCACCTCTGCAGAAGGAGCATCATTAGATTCCTTTCCTTTATCAGGAACTTTAGATTTACAGTCCCTTTTGTAGTGTCCTTCCTTTCTGCATTTCTAGCACACCACCTTTATAGGTTTTCCTGGAGATTTAGATCTCCCATTCGATGACTTATTTTTTTTTTCTGTTCTGGGACCATCCTTGTACAAAAAAAGCATCACCATTCTGGCTATCCATATTTTTTCGTCTCATCTCCTTTGTCAGCAAGGATGCGACTATTTCATCAAAGTACAAGGCAGTTTCATTGCTACCTATTGCAATAACCAGACTATCCCACGAGTATGATAGAGAACACAACAAACTGATGCACTTATCCTCATCTAAAATTTTAATATCAACAAATGCTGACTGACTTACCACAGTATTAAATGTGTTCAGATGCTCTGTCACTGAGGCTCCATCTTTCATCCTTAGGTTATACAACGTTTTCCGTAGGAACAATTTTTTCACCATAGACTTAGATTGGTACAAAGTCCCTAACTTGTTCCACAAAGCCTTCGCCGTAGCTTCCCCTGATACATTCAACAATACTGAATCTGAGACATACAATCGTATTATGCTCTTTGCCTTCTGATCCAGCTTCTTCCATTCTTCATCTGACACTCTCGTTGGTTTAGTAACCTGTTATGCCACGATCCACTGATCTTTATCCACCAACAGATCCTCCATCTTGAGTTTCCATAACTCAAAACTATGACCATTAAATTTCTCGATCTCTATCTTTCCACTGCTCGCCATCTTCTTTCACCACTAGAATCGATCTCGCAGATATCCCTGAACAGGGTCTACCACAGGCTCGAGTGAACCCCTCAACAACAAGCATCCCGTTGAAGCCAAAACAACTCTGATACTAAATGTAGGTTTTAACTTGTACATAAATTACCTGCATTACAAATTCTTAAAACAAAAATAAACAATGCGAGAGCATAACACATAAAACACATATACACAGAGATTTTCCCTTGGATCCCAAAACTGGGACTACCAACTTGATTTTTCATTATGTTCCTTTCAATGTTATAATACATATTTATATATGCTGAAGCATCCAATACCATGGACTGAAAATCATTGTGTCCAATACCATGGACCGAAAACCATTGCATCCAAAAAACATGTGCGAAAATGATGCACAAAACCATAGGTGGGTCTGCCCAACCTAACATAGGTTCCAAAACCAAAAGTTTCCGGGGTGTTGCCCCGGACCCCATAAAGTGGGGTTACTTGCACCCCTCAAACCCCTTGTGACCCCCCTGCTATGCAATTGGCGCAACGAAAGGGGGGCTCCACCCCCCCTCTAACCCCCCGGTTAACTACGTGGGCTAGTCGTGGAAATAATATAACAAAACCCAACACTTTATTGGCTCAATCTTCAGCGAATCATGATGCTGACACCTTTGCATAAGCTTTAGGCCATCCAGATTGGGATACAACTATGAATGAAGAATATTGTTCATTATTGGCAAATGATACATGGGATCTTGTTCCTCTTCCAAAGGGACGAAAACTTGTTAGATGCAAATGGGTTTACAGAACCAAGTTTGGACCAAATGGAAAAGTTGATAAACATAAAGCTCGTCTTGTTGCTAAGGGTTTTTCACAAGTTGAAGAAGACTATACTGAAACCTTCTCCCCTGTCATCAAAATGAACTCTATCCACCTTGTTCTTTCCCTTGCTACCTCTTTTAAATGGGAAGTCCATCAGATGGATGTTAAATCTGCCTTCTTGCATGGGGACTTGCATGAAGAAATCTATATGGAACAACCTCCTGGCTTTATACAAATAGACTCCAACCTTGTATGTCGGCTTAAGAAATCCGTTTATGGTCTCAAGCAAGCCCCTGGGGCTTGGTATGCCTAAATGGATAGCTTTCTTTTAGATATTGGCTTTTCTAGGTGTCATTCTAACAATATTGTCTACACCAAGAAAGTGGGTAAGTCTCTTATCATTCTTGTTATTTATGTTGATGATATTATCCTTACTTGTAGTGATCCCAACCTTCTAAACCATGTGAATTCTAGCCTTAAAAAGAAGTTTGAAATGACAGACTTAGGACACTTGCATTATTTTCTTGGTCTTCAAGTCTTGCAAACCAAGGAAGGTATTTCCCTTCCCCAGTCTAAGTATGCTTGTGATATTCTACGACATTTTCACATGGAAGACTGTAAGCCAACTCCTTCTCCCTTTCAGTCTAGAGCCAACCTTTCAGTCACTTGTACTTCCCCTGAGGTTGATGCTACCTTATATTGTCAGCTTGTAGGAAAACTTTTGTATCTGACCCATACTCGTCCTGACCTTTCCTTTGTTGTTGGCCTTATTGCTTGGTTTATGAAAAAACCACATGAAATTCATTGGAAAGCAACTAAAAGAATACTTTGTTATGTTCGAGGTACAGTTCAGTTTGGGATTCATTACAACGTAGAAGCATCTCCTCTATTGGTTGGTTTCACTGATTATGAATGGGCTGGTGACCCTGATGATCAGAATTCTACTACAAGTTATGTCTACACTCTTGGTTCTTGACCTATTACATGGGCTTGGAAGAAACAAAGTGCCATTTCTCTTTCTTCAGCAGAAGTAGAGTATCATGGCGCCGTAGAAGCTAGTAAGGAAGCCTTGTGGCTTTGTCAGATCCTGTCAGAGTTTGGCTTTGAGCAACAACATCCGACTACACTTTGGTGTGATAATCAAAGTGCCATTCAACTATGAAAAGATTCAATCCAACATCTACAGAGAAAACACATTGAACTACACATGCACTTCATCAGAAAGCTCATTCATGACCATGTCCTTGAAGTACAATATTGTTCAACTGATGATCAAGTTGCATACATCTTTACGAAGGCTCTCACAAAGGCGAAGTTTACTAAAATTTGATTTATGGTTGGAGTTTAGGAAGTTGTCACTAAGGGGGGATAGGCTCTAATGCCTCCTTCCTTCTCCTATTGTGTCATATTTGTACATCCTTCAATCCTATCCCAAGTTGTTCTTAAGGGGGGATGTTAGGATATTCCGACACATAGGAAATAGTTAAGTATAACTTGGTGGAGTTTAGAGTTAGGTAAAGTGTGTTTCTTTACTATGTACATTTGTAACTTACAATCCGACGGTCATGATATGTTCTAGACATGAAGTGATCCCACGGTTCATTCTCTCCTTGGTATTACCGACACTTGATCCGTGGCTTAACACCCGATTGATCCATGATCTCTATTTAAAGAGCATGGGGGGTCATTTGTAGGGTAACCATTCATGAGATAAGCTTATGTAAATTTTCATTCTTTTATTAATAAATTGCCTGAAGTGGCCGCATTGGCTCAGGTCGTAGACTGTTTCCCTCTTTGAGGGTTTTAACCACATCAAGAATACTGGTGTATTGATCCATGATCTATTTGTGAGTGGTGTCCTTTGGTGTTCTGTTTGAGTAAGTTACCCTATAAATTCCTACAGCTACATGGTGTTCCCGAGAAATTTTTTTTAGATAGAGATGCCAAATTCACCTCAATATTTTGGAAGGAAATTCTTACAGGATTGGGAACCAAGTTGGAATTTAGCACAACATATCATCCCCAAACACATGGGAAAATAGAGAGGATAAATAGGATCCTTGAAGATATGTTGAGGATGTATGTAATGCACTAGCCCAAGAAGTGGGAAGAGTACCTACCACTTGTAGAATTTTTTTACAACAATGGATACCAATAATCCATAATGATGAGTCCATTTGAAGCTTTTTATGGGATAAATTGAAACACTCTTATTAGTTGGAATGATCCAGCGAATAGGGTCATTGTTGGGCCTGATATGCTCAAGGAAATGGAGCAACAAGTTCATCTCATCAAACAAAATTTGAAAGTGGCACAAGATAGGGAGAAAAGTTATGCAAATCAACATAGGTGCACCAAGAGTTTTAAGTTGGAGAACACATGTATGTAAGAAATAAACCCAAGAAGAGTTCTTTAAAGATTGGAGCATGTGCCATGTTGGAACCACGATATTTTGGACCCTCTAAGATCCTTGAAAGGATCGGACCAGTGGCATATAAGCTAGCTTTACCACCATTAGTTAAAGTTCATGATGTTTTTCATGTCTCTTTTCTTAAAATATATGTGTAGGCATATAATCATGTGATCGATTGGTTTGTGCTACATGTGGAACTAGAGGGAGAGTTCCTGCCAGATATAATAAGCATCCTAGATAGAAGGAGTCTCATTCTCCAGAATCAAACCATAGAACAAGTCAAAGTGCAATGGAAACACTTTGGGACAGAGGGAGACACTTGGGAAATGATTGACTCCATGAAGGCAACATACCCATTTTTTTTTTTTGATTGAGGAAAATGTGAAAATAATGTAAATATGGTAGAGAATTGTGTATATGAAGCCTCATAACACAATGTGTGATGGTATTTTATTTATGGTGTTTCATATGGGAAATAGAACATCGAGGGTGGTGTTCCCTCAAGGGGGAGGAATATATGACAACCCAAACCCTATTTCTCTTGTAACATACATTGTAAATACTTCATAGAAATAAAATTGAATGGGATGAGTTAAAATAACATGGATATCAGAGGTTGGGTAGGTTTCTATCTTGAGATTGTTATGGGTTTATTGTGTAAGAAATCCGAACTATTTTAAGATAGGTATTAAAATATTTGGTTGGTGAGCCTTAATGGACTGTCCATGAATTTAATATGGGTTGAAAAGGAGGTACGCATGTCATGTTACCTTAAGAAACACTTACAAGGAAAAAATGACAAAAAATAATGCAGTATGATAGTATAGACAATAATAACAGGATGTCAACCCATGTGTAGTAAGAAAATAACAACAAAAGGAAGAGGAGGGTTCTAGTTGGAAGACTAACTCCAACAAACAGAGAAAAAGATCATAAGAGGAGATAAGAGAACAAAAACTATACGGAGATACTTTTTACTAGCAAGATTAATGAACAGATGGTTCCTCCTTGGTGAGGAGCAATGCCTCTGAAGTCCCTATAATGTCAGAGGGTGGAGATGGTCTTCTCTGGATTCCCTTAATGGTGTGGGTGGAGTATTGTGTCCTTTGATTCTTGGAGGGAGGACCTCTAAAACCTTATTTTCATTGATTAGGATTATGTTTTTGACTCCCATAAGTAGGTGGAATTACTATATGTTTTTTAAGGGTGGAGAGGTTACTCTTTGGATTCCCTTGTTATCTTAGGGTGGAGGAAGTTGGCTTCTGGATTCCCTGTGTTCCATTGTCTGTTGAGTCTTTGGTGGGTGGAGGAAAGTCCCATGGAGTCCTTATTTTAGCTGGTAGATGGTGATAAACAAGCCCTCATTTTCTGGAATCTAGATCGGGGTGACATCTACAAGTAATATTGGTTCTAGCTGCCTAGGGTTAGGTGGAGGGTGTTTGTCCCAAACTCAGTTTATCAGGATATCCCAAGATAAGTGTTTTATGTATTTGTTGTGTTAATAAATATGTGAATTGTGTTGATAACTATAATGTGAATGTGTTGCAAATATTGGACTGCAGTAGTGTTTATAAATGTGAGAAGTAGAGGTGTAATGCACCCTTGGCATGGAATGGTTGTTATGAAATATTTGAGTTTGTCATTAGCATGCATATTAAATAAAAATGTACATTTAAAAACCTTAGAAATGGCTCAGGAACCAAAGAAAAAAATTATAACCTTTAATAGATGAATCCTTATTATGGAATAAAAATTATAATAGGGACGACCTATTGGAAATGTTTATGCATACATGTCTCAATCGATTTATGCTTGTATAATGGTTACATGTTTCTAAACCATCTTGGGGAGTGGGTATCAATGTCGAGGATGATATCCTCTTCTGACCATAGTAGCCCAAACTTTCCATGAGAGACTTTGGTATCCTTTCATTTCCAGCAGTCCTATAGGTCTTCGACAAGTTCCACAGAGCCACTTGCTGTAGCCTTGCGAGCTTGATATTGCACCTTATCCTTTATATTAATGAGGGGAATTAACCTCCTTAGGGTCCTTTTGGTATTTAAAAACTTGTGTGGACTTAGGAGGAGCTGTTGAGATGTAAGCTCATGAGGGTAGCACTTGTAAGTGCTAGCAACTCCTAAAGGCCACAAAGGAACATTAGTCTACATCATGTTGACTATAGAAGCTCTAAAACCAAACCTCAAAGGAGCCCATGCTCAATGTTCGTGAAATGGGGTTTCATGAAGACCTAACTTATAACCAAATTATATATGCTAATACCATTGGCTGGAAGGAAGACATAGACGTGGCAGGCCCCGATTGTCTGGCTCATATCATGCCTTATTGTGATTGGGTGTGGGGAAGGTGACTTGATTGGGGTAGCATCTCAGACTATCCCTTGTGGACCATTTAGAGGAGGAAAGGATATAGGAATGCCCACCAAATCCACATTGTGACACCCCTTCCTTGTGGTATCATCATAAAAGGTGGCGGGGTGGTGTAGTTCTCCTAGACCATCGAATCTGGCAGAGGAGATGTGGACCACTAGATGTGGGCCTGAAACCATGATTCATAACTCCAATTGCATTGGTACCAGCTTGGGTTATCTAATATGTAGGTCATTGTGGTGAAAACGGTAGATCAAGGTTCTGAGAGAGGAGAGTCATCGGATCAACTGATGTGCAACTAACCACAAGTGATAATGTGGATGTACGGATCATCGGGTCTAGTGGCGAGGGTTATTAATTACATGTAGGATAATTAAAATTTAATAATAATATTATGTATACATAATTATATGAATAGTTATATACCTATACATATGGTTAATCATAAATAAGCATAATTAAATTTAATTAAGATTAACTCTAATTAGTACTTAAATATTGGCAAACAATGTTTATAACACACACACACACACACACATATACATATATACATACATACATACATACATACATACATACATACACACATACATACATGGATAACTAATTATATTGTAACTAGTACTGCACTCCTCTAGCAGAACAAGTGGAGTTGGATCCTTAGTGACATCTTATCCCATTGGTAGGAGTGGTGGGATGGGGGTGTGCCACAAGGACTGGTCCTATGGACCTAGCTTAACTTTGGGCCTCTTGTATTCCACACTTCTTCTATATCCATCTCACCAACACAACATATAATGCTACTGCTATCTCTCCATGAAACTATATTGGCCACATTTTCCTTACTCCTGCAATGTTGATTTGAAAAAAATAAAAAAATAAATTCTTTTAATCATCAAAGAGAATTAATCATACCTTAAACATTTAGATGAATTTCTCTGATTAATCATTTTTAGTTTTTTTCACTTGACTTATTTGGCCTCCCTTGACGCCAATCTCATCATTCAATGAAGATAAATAGAGGATCTACTCCCTCTGGGTGGATTATCCTCCTTTTTCTTCCAAACCTTGTTGGGGTGAATCCTTACAAGAACATTATTTCACAACTTCTTATTATCCCTTGTTTTGGATTTTTTTTGGTTGTGCATGGCTAGAAGGAACTCCTCTTTTCTTTCCTCTTTCTTCACACAAGTCTCACTCCCTCTCTTCTTTGTCTCAAGGGAAAAATTAATTGGGCTGTTACTCCCATTCATCACTTGAGGCTTGTGCTCATTGTAGATGGAAATTACAGATGGCTTCATTACTAAAATATGAGGATTATCCATTTTGTTATTTCTCTGGTCTCCCTTCAGAGAAAAAATGTGGCTCCTTGATTATGTATTCCTCTTTTTAGCATGTCCCTTTGAAAAAAGAATTGAAGACATACTTGTAATCCTCCACTCTTCTATTTATTCTCATCCTCAATGGTTGGGTTTCTTCACTTGCATGCAAATTATTAGTGGGAAGCATTGTCTACTTGTATTTTCACCTTGCTTCCTTGTTCCCAAAATTTTCACAGTCGTAGCATTTGAAATCACTTAAGAAGGGGGCAAAGGAGTTGCTATTCTTGACAAAATTCTTGTCAAAAATTCTATCACTACCAACATGCTTTATCCTGGTCAATTTGTGCATTCGTGGGTTGCAACTACTCAATACATTTTGTTTTCTTTCATGCCATATAAAGTCTATGGATTATGCCCAAAACTATTGCAAGAAAATTAGTAGTAATGGAATAATTTTTTATATTTGAAGATACCTTGTCCTTAAGAAGGAAAGGATCTTTGTTGGTTCTCCATGTGTCTTGCATGCCCATTTTAATTTCTACCTCAAGCAAATATTTGTTGTTTCTTTCCTTACTGCTACTCCTTCCTCTGCTATTGCTTGTCATTTTTCCACTCTTTTTTCTTTTCTCGTTTTGTTGCTTTCCTTGTTGTTGGTATTGAGACAACCCATTATCTTTCTTTTCTAGGTCATGTCTCAATGAGAGTGCTTCATCTTGTAGTCTCTCACAAAGAGCCTTTTTCTCATGAAGTTGATTTGTCAGCCATTCATTTGATATGTTGGCTTTCTCTCATTGAGCATTAATATCAAAAATATTTTTTCTCAACTTATCATTCTCAAGCTCATATTCTCGCAACTACTCTTCTTGCTTGAGATTTTCTTCTGAAAGCTCCTTGATCTCCTTAAGAGCAGATATGAGCTTTTCCTTGAAATAAATCTTCTCATCTAGTTCTTCTTCTTCTCCACCAAAGGTAATGAATACCTACAACCAATATATACTTCACTTTCAACCTTTTCTTCATCACTACTAGGGATACTCTCATTTTCTACTATGGATGAACACTCATGAGATTTATTATGGTTCTCGCCATGAGGTATTCTACCCTCTTCTTGAGAGTTATATCCATCTGTTATTTCCATGAAAATAGGTCTATCCTCATCATTACTACTCGATGAACATGTACAACTAGGAGATAAATGATCTATTTATTTAAAATTATCACATACCAGTAGCATAAATCCTAAGAAACTTAGCATCTCTTCCAAGTCTTCTTATTTTCCTTTGGAATGATGAACATCAACTTCCTCATTGGGAGGAATATCTTCAATCTTTTGAGCATCTTTCCTCTGAGGTAGCTTCTTCATCTTCTATTTTCTCCTCTTATCTCCAAAATCGACATTTGTAGGTTTGGGTACACTACTTGAGTAGCAAATTTCATCAACCTTCTGACGAGCCTCGTGATTGTCTCCTCCATATAGACATTGTAACTTATCTAATATTTCCTTTTTTGTCTCACAATGTCTCACTTTATCACTATTTGATTTTGATATCCCTTTCATTCTTATCTTATTAGCTTCTATATTAAACTCATTCTCATCTTCATATTATATAGGCATCTAAACATCTTCATTGATGACCATTAAATAGGATACCATTCTAATATTATAGAGCTCATAGACCAATCCATTAAAAAATGGAACTTCCTCTGGTGTAATCCAAGTTTCTTAGCCATGTTTCCTTTTGATCTACCTTCAAGTAGTTAAGTTGTTCCTGAAGGAACTAGGCTCTGATACCGATTTTTGGAAACAATGTTTAATACTAAGAACAGGGGGTGGATCAATATCAAGGATAATTTAAATTTGTATGCCAATTTATATTTTCATTTAAGCTTGGCATCTATTCGTGTGAACCATCAACAACATATTATGTGTAGCAATATGAATAAACACGTAAACATAACAATAAGAGAAATAAGAACATAGGACATTGAGTTTAACATGGAAACCCTTTTGAGAGAAAAAACCACCAAAGCTCGTATGTATTATGATGTAAATATGAGCTCCTACTCTATTACATCAATTTATTTGTGAACCACCACCCGCAAAAAACACCAACTCCCTTAGTTTGTTTGCTAGCACCCACTAGCAGGAATCACCAACTCCCTTCTTCTAAAAACACCTAATCAACTTACCATGAAGCACCAACATCATGGATTTATGCAAGAACTCACTTGCAAGAGGCACCAACCTCCAATATCTCCTTAAATACCCACTAGATGGAAGCACCAAATCCTTGGTTTGTAGGCTCCAACCCACACACAATAAGGAAACTAATACTCACTATAAATGGCATCCACTTTACCTATTTTTACCTCTGCTTTTATCCACTTAGCCCTTGGTTCTCTATTGTAGCCTTCATTATATATAGCCGATGAAACATTTTTTTTTTCTACACCTTCATTTCAACAACATGCACTTAACCTTTTGTCCTCTTTTTTCGTCAGTAACCTTCACTTCATCAGATCATATAATCCTCATCTCATTCAGTTCACTTTGCAACAACTCTCTTTACCTCATTGCCATCAACACTTCAATAATAGCTCTCATATTTTCTCTTCTACATAAACACACTCTTGGCCTCTCTCTCCTTCAACCTACACACTCAAATCTCTCCACTTAACTCTACTTTCCAAAATATTTCATATCCCCACTAGGCACAACAGTCATCGATGGTTTTGTTCCTCTACCACACATGGAATGATGCAGTCCCTATTGTCAGTCACACACTGCTCGAGAGCACATGGCTCTACATTTTGTTATTGCATCCACTAGTTGACCATTATAGTAACATTAAACACTAGGAAGGGGCTATTGAGCATTTTTCCATATTGAGAGTTAAATATCAGCCAAACTAAGTATGGGAAACCTTATCACACTACTTTGTACTACTTCTTAGCCACTACAAGTCAGTTAATTCAGCGAATGGGCCCTGATTGTTTCTCATGCTAAGAATTGAATTTTCATTTCACCTATTCACTCATTGAGCACCTCCATTAAATTCAACTTGTAGCTTCCTTGAACTAGATATCTCTGCAGTTGCCATTAACGCTACTAGCTTAACATGTGCCTTCAAACCATGTGCGTACAATAGTTGTCAAATTTTTCAAGCCTTTGAACCTGTTCCTGTGGTTCTTCAAACTCAACCATTAATTCATAAACAAATACCAACTCATCCATTCTCATAGGATATAAGCTTTTAAACAGTTATCAACTTGTTCATGTACACATGCACTAAGCATGCGACCGTCCGCCCCCATTTTTATCAGAATTAGCCCAAAGGACTGTGGTCAAACTAACACATGAAACCATCACACAATGGCTTATGTCACCTATTCAAACTATGGAACTAAGGGATTAAATACATATGTTATTCTTCCATTCCCATGATCACATAACGCCGACAGAACAAAGTCCTGGGATCATCCTTAGCCTCTGCCCTTCTACTTATGGATTACGTGTCAAGGTGGGTTTGCCCACTGTGTGCATTAGCTTATTAATACCCCACCGAGATGACTTTTCATAGCCACCATGATGCCTTCATGTCTCAGTGCCTTTTCTTTCTATCCATCCCAAAGGCCCATGGTCATAATAGCATGCAAAACCTCTGCAAAACTAAGTCATGGGTGTGCTTTCTGTCATTCAATGGAATTGTTAACTGTAAAAAAAGAAACTCCATCTCCCATATTTGTTATCCCATCCATATCTCCCATTGCACCTTTGTTTCCCTCCAAGGTATGCTTTTTGGGTCTACGTGTTGTGGTGGGACTGCCCTGTGCCTTTTCTCATTTGTCCTATGCTTCCCATCAATTATGCCATTGTGTCCTGGTGCTTTTTCAGCTCGATGTTTCTCTTTTGTGCCTTTTATTTCCTTCCACGGTGGTACCTCTAGGATGATGTGTGCCAGCATCATTATCATTGGTTCTCACCTCTGGCATAAGCTTCCACTACATTGCATTCATGTCTCGACACCCAATCAACATGCTTCTCCCTCTCTGCACTCTTTTGAAACCTTCTAAGGTCAAGCCTTTATGATTATGTGTCTTGATGGGAACCACCATTGTGCATTTGGACTAATCAATGATCGATCAAGATGATTTGTATTCCATGTGAGTTTCCATCGTGTCTTGGCACTTAGTCATCCGAGAGACTTTGTTTGTGCACCTCTCTAAACCTTTCAGGTAACCTTTCGAGGAAGAAATCATGCTTATGTCATCAAACCCACATGGCACCTTCTGAGTGGTGACATGTGTAACCCAAATTTTTCCCATTAGGGTACTTGAAAAATGTTGAATTTTCCTACTATGTGTCTTCTATTTTGTACTGACACATCATATTGGCATCGTCCCGTGTTTACATCATCTTGGCCTTAACCTTTGTGCACACCTTTTAATATTCTAGGGTAAACCTGTCAGAATGAGCTGTGAAGTGGGACCTCTGTTTTCCAATACATTAGAGAATATTTTGGGTCTAAAATGGGCCTCCTCAGGAATATTATAAAATAATTTTAAATTACATCATCAAATTTTATAGAAAAAAAGAAGAAGAAAAAAACAGCTTTTTCAACCCGTACTTTTAACTTATATCCATTTGGTTTACTAAAATTTTGAGTGGGAGCACTCATTGGATGTCGAATTTAATTCCTCATCGAAGGAGTACCATGTTGCATACTTTCAATGGACCCTGCTATAATGAAAAATGAGAAATACATGGAAAAACATTATTGCAATCACATTTTTCATGTATTTCTCATTTTTCGTGTGGCGAAGTCCATTGAAATTATGTAACATGGGTACTTATTGGATGATGAATTAAATTTTGTATCCAATGAGTTCTCCCTCTCGAAATTTGAGTAAAATTGAAGGGAGATAAGTTGAAAAAAGAATTTGAAAAGGTAGTTTTTTACTTTTTTACTCCAAAAATGGTGAATCATCCCCCATGGTTGACATCATCATCTTGAATCCCATTGGTTCTTATAAAGTTGATTTTGGCTGTACATTTTGTTTTGAGGCCCATTTTTTACCTCAAAATTTCTCTAATGAAAATGCTTGTTGTTGTTGGAAATTGTAACTAGGTTCGGTATTCATTTAATGTATTTGAGTCATAAGGAAATGTACTTGTCAAAAGAATAAAGAAAATAATGATAATTATTATTATTGTAACTTATTAAATCATGCGTTTCATGCTTGGGTCACCAAGTTTTAGGTCAAAGTCCCCATTAAGGACTTCTAGGATCTATTCTAAGTCAATAGAGTCATTGTACTTTTAAAAAGACCCTTCTTCGGCTTTTGAATCATGTAAAAAGGTTATGTATTGAGTCAAATATGATTTATGTATCCTCCACACCAAGTCAACCTAGAAGAGATCAATTCAGCCTAAGGACCCTAATTCAACCTCACATGGAGCCTATAAATACAAGCACATCGAATTCATTTTAAACACACTCTCTTTCAAGAAGTTCGATATCTCTTGTCGCTGGGAAAATTGTGAAGCCTGTTGTCGGGAAGCCAATGGAATTGTGAGTTTGGGAAAGTCTAAGGAGAGGAAGAAAAATGAACTTTTGGTGCCTCTATCTCTCTGTTTCGTGCCCTATATTGGGAGATCGAAGTCTTCCAAGTTTCATTGTTGTCAGAAGCTGACAGTAGATGGAAGTTGCTGCCTAGTTGAAATGCTTGCCTAGGGGTCGAAATTATGGGAGGCTGACTTGGTGTGGACGGAAGATCTGGTCTTGGTCTAGGGTGAAGAGCCTCAAATAATACTATTGAAAGGAAAAATTTCTTGACTGGGTTTTCCCTTGAGGGGGGTTTTTCCCTGGCATAGTGCCTACATCTGGTGTCTATTATTTTATGTGTTGCTTATTTGGTAATTGTTTGACGAAATAAAAGAAAGAATATATAAAGAATCATAATAACAAGAAACATCACAAGTAAATATCAAGAATAAGAAAATCTTTCTATCTTTATGATTTTCTAACATGGTATTAGAATTTTGGTGAAGAAGGAAGAAAAAGGCAGTCTCAAGCACTTGAACAAGGAACCATTCAAAATGGTTATCTCAAGGAAAGAATCTACTACATTCAAGGAAGATGTCTAACACAATCAAGGGAGAGAATAAACTTGAAGGAGCCTCTAATTACATGTACTGGAAGAGGAGGATTAACCTCATCCTTGAAAAGAACAAGGAACTAGACTTGGTCAAAGGAAAAGTAAAGAAGCCTACATATGTCTCTAGTGACGCTGACAAAGTGAAGTTCAAGGAACTAGAATTGGTGGCCATGACTCTAATTTTAGAAGGAATAAAGGAAAACCATGTCCCATTCATAGCTAACATCAATCATGCTCAGGAATTGTATGAAGCCTTGTTAAAGTTATTCACTATTAAGAACATTGGCCAAGTAGAAAGTTTGAAGAATGAGCTAAGGACCACAAACATGACTAAAGAAGACACAATGGCCTCTTTTTTTGTGAAGATAGCAAGAATCAAGGATCATCTTTTGGCCATTGATGAAATTGTTCCAGACAAAGAACTCATGATCACTACCCTATTAGGATTGCCACCTACTTGGGGTGCATTTGCTTCTGGACTTAACAGTTGGAAGGTAGATCCAACCTTTGAAGAACTATGGACTGCTTGTAGCCAGGAAGAATTAAGGATATCATTAGCTGTCAATCCTGAAGGAGTATACAATGCCTACATTGCTCCACATAAAGGAAAGAAATCAAAAGGACCAAGGAAGAAAGCTGACATGTCTAAGGTTGAATTCTATCAATGTCATAAGAAAGGTCACTATAGGAGTGATTGTCCTGACAACCCAAGAAACAAGAGGAGATAAAGAGATCAAGCCAACATTGTTGAAGAAGGAGACTCAAAGAAAGTCAAGAATGAATAATATGAAATTAGGGACTTACACTAATAAGTCCTTTTCTTTTAGCTTTAAATATCTTGTTTTTATATGTTTTAGAATTTATATATCTTTTAACATATTTTGGAAAAGACATTTTTATTGTTTTTATAAGTTTGTAGGTATCCTTCATGTTTTGGAGGGAGCCTCCAACAACTCCCAGAGATAGGTATCTCATTTCCTTTCAATTTTTGGTTTCATGTACTCATTTAGTTTTGATTATATTAAATACTAATCATCATCATGTCTCTATTGTCTTGATTAGGAAAATATCTACTATATTCTCAAGGAATATGAAAGAGGAACTCTCAAGATAAGGTGTGTTAATAATTAAAGGTATGCCTTAAACTACAAAGACATTGACTTCTTTAGTAAGTATGTATTCATTTGACAATCTGTTACTAACATTGTTGTGTCTATCTATATTGTATCATATCGATTCTTGTTTTGGGTGATTCATCACTTGATAACCCACCCCACTCATATTCTTAACTGATTTTGTAGAACCCTAGACAGGTTATGGAAAACCCTAACCTAAGGGTATAATAATGTGAATGACTTAAACCCTAAATTGTTTAGGGCTATTGAGAAAATTCTATTTGAATTTTTTGTTGATAATGTCATGATTGGGATTTTGGTATGATTAGGAAAACCTAACTTAGGGTTGAATGATAAGGTCTAAGATCCAGAACCTTTAAATTTTTTGGGTTTTCTATGTTCCTATGTTGAAACTCTAACTAATTAGGGTTTGGTTGAATGTGTAAGCAAGGCCCTTATAATCTCTTATTAATGATTTCCTTGGTATTTGTGTGTTTGTCTGATCAAACCCTAGTCTAATCAAGTTTGTTGTATGTCTAACTTCTATTGATATTTGTGAAGTTGGATTTGACTAACACATGATATGAAATTCCTTTTCATGATGATAATCTGAGATCTATTTATATAATGACTGTTGATATTGTGAAAATAAAATTCTAGGGTTATGGAATTGAACCTTAGTAGAAGTGAAAATCTCTGATGTGTGATGATGATCTGATGATTTGAGATTTGTGTAAGATCATTACAATCTTAGTTTTAGTTGTGTTTATGGTTGATTGAAAATATAGGATTTGCAACTAACCCTAGTGGAAGTTGGTAATGTTAATGACTAAGCTGTGATTGGATTTGATTTATTCTTTTGTATGAAATCTAGGATTTGTATGAAAACCTAGTGGAAATTCTAACACATGAATTCTGAAAGTTGTTAAATTCCTTGTAGATATATATTTGTTTGAATTTTTTTAGTAGGGATGGCTATATATTGTATTAGAGTATGTTACACCTTTGAAAGAAACATTGAAACCTTAGATGGAATAAAAGTTGTAGTCTAGGGTTTATGACAAAATCCCTAGCAATATGTTGAAAAGAATTTATCTCTTGTTTTGGTATCTGATATATATAAGGTCGAATTTCTTTTGTAACTCTGATATGGATAACTTCAAGATTCTTTAGGTTTGGTTGAACTTGTTATCTAAGTTGTAGGTACACAATCTTCAATATGGCAAAGATGTTTGTTGATGATATAAGCATGATGAGGATGATGATAACTTTGATGAAATGGTTGGAAGCCATGAAAGATTATCTGACGATGAAAATAAGAATCTAATCTCCCTAAGGAAGCCTAAATATAAGAGATCTCCCTAAGATTAAGGGAGAGTCTGGATAAAGAGATGCTCCTTGGTTGAGAGGGAGGGCATAGGTTGGTTTTGATTAAAGAATGAATTTTGGAGGATATGTTGATGCATGAGAAGTAGGAAAGGAAAGTGTATGATTAAGGAATATTCTATCAGATATTCGGTTGATAGTTCTACTATGAAAATCTAAGAAGAAACATCAATACCCTGGAGGTTTGTATTTGTTTATGTACATGTGAAAGTATATTATTTATTGGGGTTGTGTTTGTACAAGAGAATCTCTCGAAGGATTTGATAGTATGTTGGTTTTATTAGGAGAGACTGGTCATCCTTGATCTGCTAGATCAAGGGGGTTGATGATTTGTGACTGACGCATTACCTGGGAGGACACATGGTTGGCATTTTGTGTTGATGTCTAGGTCTCGAAGTTGGAAAAGGTGGCATTGATTATAGAGCTCTTTTTTTGGATACACACCTAGATCTTTGGGTTGGTGGTTAGCAAGTAAGCTTGTTGATACATAAAGAGGCTGAAATCTTGAGTCCATATTATTCCCACTTAGATAGATTTTCCTGGTCAAGAATCTAGTCCATGGCATTGCAGTGCCTAAAGTTCTTCATGGTTCATATAGTTTGAGATCTTCCATTGTACTTGTATATGATGAATACCTCCCTATTTAAGAGGGAGTGATGGAAATTGTAACTAGGTTCGGTCTTCATTTAATGTTTTTGAGTCATCATGAAATGTACTTTATTTCCTTCTGGGATGGTACCTCTGGTATGATGTGTCCCAACCTCATTATCATTGGCTCTCACCTTTGGCATAAGCTTCCACTACATTTCCTTCATGTCTCGGCACCCAATCATCCTGCTTCTCCCTCTTTGCACTCTTTTTAAGCCTTCCGAGGTCAAGCCTCTATGATGATGTGTCTCGATGGGAACCACCATTGTGCATTTTGACCAGTCAATGGCCAACCAGGATGATTTGTACTCCATGTGAGTTTCCATCATGTCCTAGTGCTTAGTCAACCTAGAGACTCCATTTGTGCACCTCTCTAAACCTTCCAAGTAACCCTTCAAGGATGACATCATGCTTATGTCATCAACCCCACGTGGAACCTTCTGAGTGGTAACATGTGTCACCCAGATTTTTCCCATTAGGATATCTGAAAAATGTTGAATTTTCTTGCTACGTGTCTTCTATTTCATACAACCACATCATGTTGACATCATCCTTTGTTTACATCATCTTGGCCTTAACCTTTGTGCACACATTTTAATATTCCAGTGTAAACACACCAGGATGAGCTATGAAGTGGGACCTATGTTGTCAATACATTAGAGAAATTTTGAGGTCTAAAATGGGCCTCCTAAGGAATATTATAAATAATAGTGGAAATAATAAAATAATATTAGATTACATCATCAAATTTTATAGGAAAAAGAATAAAAATTTTAAACGTACTTTTAACTTATCTCCATATGGTTTTACTCAAATTTGAAGTGGGAGCACTGATTAGATGTGGAATTAATTCCTCATTGAAGGAGTACCCAATTTTCAAACTTTCAATGGGCCCTGTTACACAAAAAATGAGAAATACATAAAAAACATGATTGCAATCACATTTTTCATGTATTTTTTGATTTTCGTGTGGTAGGGTCTATTGAAAATATGCAACATGGGTACTCCTTGGATGAGGAATTAATTTTTTTATCCAACAAGTTCTCCGGCTTGAAATTTGAGTAAAATCGTAGGGAGATAAGTTGAATAACAATTTGAAAAGGTAGTTTTTATGTTTTTAATCTTTTTATTTTTTTACTCCAAAAATGGTGAATCATCCCCCATGGTTGATATCATCATCTTGAATCCTCTTGGTTCTTATAAAGTTAATTTTGGTTGTACTTTTTTTTTAGGCCCATTTTTTACTTCAGAATTTCTCTAATGAAAACACTTGTTGTTGTTGGAAATTGTAACTAGGTTTGTTCTTCATTTAATGTATTTGAGTCATCATGAAATGTACTTGTCAAAATAATAAAGAAAAGAATTATTATTATTATTATTATTGTGACTTATTAAATCATGGGTTTCATGCTTGGGTCGCCATGTTTTAGGTCAAAGTCCCCATTGTGGACTTCTAGCATTTATTCTGAGTCAATAGAGTAATTGTACTTTTAAAGAGACCCTTCTTGGGATTTTGAATCATGTAAAAAGGTTAAGTATTGAGTCAAATATGATTTATGTATCCTCCACACCAAGTTAGCTTAGAAGAGATCAAGTTGGCTTAAGGACCCTAATTTGACCTCACATGGAGCTTATAAATACAAGCACATCGAATTCATTTTAAACACACTCTCTCACAAGAAGTTCAATATCTTTTGTAGCTCAGCAAAGTGTGAAGTTTGTTGCTAGGAAGCCAAAGGAAGTGTGATTTTGTGGAAGTCTAAGGAGAGGAAGAAAATCAAACCTTTTATGCCTCTCTCTTTCTATTTCATGCCCTAGATTGGGAGATTGAAGTCTTCCAAGTTTCACTGTTGCCGAAAGTTACAAGTTGTCGAAAGTTGCTGCCTAGTTGAAGTTGCTGGAAAGGGGTCAAAATTCTGGGAGGTTGACTTGGTGTGGAGGGAAGGTCCGGTCTTGGTCTAGGTTGAAGAGTCTCAAATAATACTATTGAAAGGAAAAATTTCTTGACTGGGTTTTCCCTCGAGGGGGATTTTTACTTGGAATAGTGCCTACATCTGGTATCAATTGTTTTATGTGTTATTGCTTAATTGCTTGATTAAATAAAATAAACAAGATATAAAGAATCGTAATAACAAGAAATATCACAAATAATTATTAATAATAAGAAAATATTTATTCCTTTCTGATTTTCTAATAGTTGCCACTATTGTTAGAGCCACATCGTTGTTGCTTACTATAGAAATTTCACCTGCAGAACAAACCGATATATGCAATGTCCTAAAGCATAATACTTGTTCTACTTCTACAAAACATTAAGCAGAAGCATAATCGAATTCATGAGCAACATCAAGTAGAAACATGCATAAATGATCAAGATAAATAATCACACTAACACAAGATATATCCAGGGGAAAGCACCAGCATAAAACCCCAACCATGTATTATCAATCAAGTGGAAATCCTCTTCATAATACAAAAAGAATTAGCTCTCAAGCTATTCAATTCTCAATGAACTATGAAGATATGAAGATATGTCTCATGAACCAACCAAGACCTATATATAAAGGCTTTGCCTATGGTCCAATCCCTATTTCCTTACGCAGTTTGCTTAGGAAATAAAAGCAAAAGCATATACAATTAATTCCAAACATACCAAGTCAACCTATGGTCCAACTATGCAATCCTTGAGCACACTAGTTCCTCAACCATGCAAAAACTACTTACTAGAAATAGTCAGGCATCTGATAGTACACTATCCTACATCTTATATCAACGAGGTCTCTGACAGAACTGACATGCAACAATTATCCATGAGTGAATTCTCAGTTATCTAAAATAATAGTTGTCACATGCATGCAAGCATTAACAAACTATATTTTATTATTTTAACAACTTGTTAAAATAATCTAACTAGACTTGACTAGTTAGAACTAAGTCAACTGATTCTCTCATATAGAACTCATACTTATTCCCTCAATCAGTGGAGGAAATTAAGGATAAATTCCTCAATCAGTGGGACAACTCATGTGCATGCCCACAAAGACTTCAAATTTGAATTTCCTTAACTAATTAACTCAACTGAATTAATTAATTAA
>APFE030455840.1:0-37909 GCA_000404065.3 Pinus taeda | reverse complement strand
ATATATAACAAATCTTTGGTGTCTTCAATCATTCTAGTGTTGCTTAGATCATCATCATATTATCCAAATACATTTCTTCAACGGCACCAAACTTAAGCTCAGCACATCTTCCAAAGTATTCAAGTCATGTTCACAGCTTTATCAATCACAAATATCTATCATTAGTGCTTCAATCATTTATTCTTTATTCAATATCTTCCTTATAGCTGTCATAATATACCCTCCCTCTTAAATGGGGAGATTTACATATTTTTTTCTCAAACTTCTTCTTAACTAAGGAACAAGACTAATATAAACCTATTTCCTTCAGTCACACAACGTCTTTCTTTTGTATCATCATATCATCAGATAATATTCGACTCATCAAGACATCATTTTCAAGAAAATCATTCATATATCTATTATCAAGGTCATCTTTCAATGTTATCAGGATTCTTGCAGCTCCCTCTTTCCATAATGCTCAACATCATTATCAAGTCATCAACAACTATAAGGTAGGCAATCATCTTCAACATCTTAAAGACCATATACCTGCAATTATTTAATGACAATGATAACCAAGCACAAATATATAAGAGCATAAAGTCAATTATAAAATAGGGTTAGCATGTTATCACAATGGGAGCATCCAAAAACTTTGAATAAGAAAACAAACCTTATATGTGTAAAACCTAAACGTGGTTAGGTATATAATAAACAAGTGTTACATTCCCTAGACTTCTTACAACAACATTTGCTAGTGTTTCATCACAAACCATAGATTTATTTATCAAAACTAAATCATAGATATCAATAATCAAGTTAGTATTCTAATCATGGTGAAATAATTATACTTCTAGGGTTTTAATCATATAGCCCTAGAATCTCATATTAATGTTTACTAGGGCTTATGTTGTAAAGCCTAAACACAAACATAAACACTCCAATGTTAGATATTCAACAATTTTAACCAAGCTATGGTTACAATTATACAAAATAACATGAACCTAGGGTTTCATTCTTAGGAGTTTATTTTAAATATTACCAGGGTTTTTCCATAAACCATAATATATCAAACCCTAAAAATCTAGGGTTTCATCATACAACCTAGACATCAACAACAAACTTTAAAAAGAGTAGGATTTTACCAAAAACATTATCAAAACCCTAAACATTAAGAGAATAGGATTTCATCATATGTTCTAGACTTTATCAACAAACCCTAAGTATACTGGGGTTTCATTATTGACATCGACATACCCTTAGCATCAAAAGGCTAGAATTTTATAGTCAACCCTAAAGGTTAGGATTTCACCAAATGAACAAATGGTAAAAGATAGTATAAAAGGGGTAGATTCAATCTACTGATTAGTCACCTGAACAAGAATCGTTATGCTTCAAAACCCTAGACATAAGAGAATTAGTAATATAAAGAAAATTTTCAAGTGAAGATGACTATGCAACAAATCTTACAGTCTAAAACATTCCTTGATTTTTTATTTAACAAACTTTCTAGAGTCCCATTAGCAACAAGATTACTTTCATAATACAAGTCTTAACTTGAATTTTCCTCCACAATCCTTGTGTAATCCTGTAAGATTTCATTGAATTATTATTTAACAAACCATGTAGAGTCTCTTTAACAACAAGCTTACTTTAATAATACAAATATTTGCATGAAGTTTCTGACGCAATCCTTGTATATTCCTGTAATATTTTCTACCAAGGAGAATAAAAAGGAAGGATTAATATAAACAAATCTAGATGCATATACAAAATCATGACATGAAAGAGAAAACATAGAACAAGATATTTATCTTTTGGTAAAATTGTAGAAGTTGCCTCTTAATTTATCTCAACTCAATCTTTTTGAGGGATGCCTACAATTTATCAAAACAATTCAAGAATTTCGAACAAGACATATTAGATCTATTAACCCTAAAATATAAGTCTTTGACTTTTGATTCTTCAACCTTGTTCTTCTTAGTTGGATCTTCTGTTATCATATTTTAGTTTGAGTTTGAATTTTTTTTGTTTGTAAAACATTGACAAATTCATTGTTAGCGAAGCAATTTGAAATAAGACAATCAACGCTTATTATGTTCATAAAATTATTAACATGAATACGCTGAAAATGGGAGTGTCAACATTATCAGGTATTGGCTGATAATGGGAATATCAGTGCCAAAATTAAAATTTCAATTTCAATTTTTAAAATCGCACTGACACATTCCATGTCATTGATACGGTAATCATTGCTCAGTCACACCACAAATTATTTGGAGGTGAAAGGTACATATTGAAAGTGAATTTTTATGTCACTAAAGAGGCATGATGTGATTTTGTAATTATCAAAGAGTCAAAAATATCATTTCACCTATCAATCAATTATTCCACTTGAAAATATCATTGTTTTTACTACATACTATTTTCACCACTGTCATTTGCAAAGTTGTGTTAGTTTAGCGCTAGAGAGATATTAATTTCGAATTATTCAGTGGAGATACAACATTTGATCCTGATCTCTGGTTTTCATAATCATAAAATCGTTGGGATAATGTGGAAGAGAGGAAAGCTTAACATAAACAATCCCAAAGGTCCCAACCTTCTCGATATTTATCTAGATATTTAGCAACAATTCCATCAGGCTAGGTGGCAGGAATGTTTCCATCGATGCATCAATTACGATGACGTTGTGGTCTTGAGGATTCGCCCAAGGTTTTGATGAAAAAATTGTGGAGATAGGCGGACTTTAATTCTTAGTAACAGAGGAACTAATCGCAGAAGTTACATGCCTATCTATGGATGGGGAAAAGGTTTTCAGAAGCCACCTTCTAGCTGGGATTGATGTCCCACGTTTCCTGAAGATCGAGTTCAAGGACAGAAATTAGAAGACATGGATGAAGAGATCCTGGTTGGAGGATAAATGGCATGGGCTTCTATGCATTACCTAGACATAATTCACGTGTGAAGGGTATTTTAATGGGGTAAATATTTACCATTTCCATTTCCTAGCTCATCTCTGAGGAGAAGTAATAATGAATGCTTTTTTTTATTTATTGGAGAGTCTTAAGCACATGGCTACTTGTTTCTGGACCAATGCAAACCCATCTCCTCATTTTTTTTATCACAAGGACTTAATTAATTTGTTAATTGAGAATCACCTGGCCAAATCTAGCAGAAATTGGAGCCATTTCCTATTTTGTGGAGGGTTTCAACCCCATCCCCCTAAGGCCAAACGAGGGAGATAGAAGGGTACTAAGAAGGGTAAAAAAAATCAGGTAGAAACCTCCTCTCAAGGTACCTCCACTAAAACACAAAGCTGAAAGGAGAGAGACATTCCCTCATCTTTTGGTCCTACAATCCCTAAGGTTTATGTAAGAAGAAGCGACAAATTGAAGAAGACCCAACCTACTACTGAAAAACCCTCCTGGATAAAATCCACCTCATTCTGTGAATTCCCCTCATACTAAAAAGCCACCCACTAAGAGTTCCCCTACAAAACTCATCCACCATAGCATACCAAAGGAAAAGAAGTTGAAATTGAACCCCAGGATGAAGAAGAAACCTCTATGTTTCAAATGTTGAAGGCAGGTAAGAGACCTCACGCTAGACCTTTAAACAAATTAAGGTTGAAGATAAAATTAAAAAAAAAAATCATGACCTTGCCAAGGAAGTGATAGATGTGGACAATGTCCCATTAAAAGATCTAATAATAAACAAAGGAAAAACTACAGGTTCTAAAAGGTCAAGGGCCAACGACACTTAAAATAAAATCCCTATAGAAACTAGACATAGCAAGAGGCAAAGAATGGACAAGGTGGATGTTCTTCTGGAGGCGACCAATACCTTCAACTAGGAAGTTGATAACCATTTTTTGGGTTTTTTATTAAGTCATTACTAAAGTGAGTTTTGGTTATCTATCACTGATCACGCACCTGTCAACATTTAGATACAGAGCAACACATAGGAGAGCTAACATTTTCCTTGTCAGCAGATTTTGCAAAGAAAGCACTGACATTTCCATTATCAGCACATTCTGAAAAGAAACAATTTGGAAAGGGCTTTGACAGTCATCCTATCAACAAAACTATCGGTTTAGGCAACTAAAATATTGGTAATGGCAGTATCGATGTATTCCAGCAGGGATGACCAAGAAGACAACAACCAAACAAAAACTCATTTTTAGAGGATGATAAGGTTGATCTACAGTGAGGGGAACACAATCATGATACACTTTCTTAGCCCCATTTTCAGCATAATTTTCAGCAATTTATTTGGATTTTTGATATGCTTAAAAAATATATTTTAGATGCATGTACCTATGATATTTATTCTATTTATGAATTACTATAATTAATTTTGAGCTACAAACATGTTTCAGTTATTGTAATGATTATATAAGAAAATATTGTAGAAGGAAAAAGGGTTGGTGTTTATTTGAGATATAGCATACTTGTGTATTTTTTAGTAGGTCATTAATGAAAACAGTATTTATGAGCATTTGTAGGAATTCTTGTGTTGTATTTCCTTGTTTGTTTTTACTTTGTTTTATTTTTCCTAATGTCTGATAAAAAGAGTAAGAGATTGGGATTCATGTTTTATATTCCTTTTTATTTTTTTCTCGAGCATTAATAATTGTTTTTCATTTAACCCTCAAACTAAATTCCTTCATATTCCTCTAAATCATTGAAGTGTCAAAGGAACTACTGCTACCCTGGTTTTGTTTTTTTTCAACAAAGTTTTTTTTATAAGACCTTATTGGGTTAGACTCCATGCCCAATGGTGTAAATTTCATGTAGCCCAACCAAATTTCATTCATTTTTCAATAAATATGGCCATAGGACTTAATTGCAAACCTTCAACTGCAGTGACCTTGAGTAGTTGATTTTTAAGGGAGAGATCCCTCTTCAAGTTGAAGTGCCAGCTTTCAACCTCAAAGAGGTTTGAGGTTACCTTAGAGGTTTTCCCATAGTCGGGTTTCCTCTAAGAGATAACATTTTTGGCTTCGTTTCCGAGTAGTGAAAGGAATATTTTCCCCAAAAGATTTTATTGTTGAAGATCAAATATTTGAGGGAAAACAGAGATTTGTATATCAGTTTGGTTGCAAGGTGTTTCCTCTAGCGACTCCACACTATAATCTGAAATGTTCTTATTCACAAAGTTCTAGGCCATGGAGGTGTTTATACTCTGAGGAACCCTGATCCAAATCCACCCTAGATTTTTTCAAGCCCGAAAATTTGTTCAGGAAGAAAATTTCAAAGGAATCAGGTACGATCTACTTAGAAAGGTCTTATTCTCTACCTACAAAGGTTGAAGCTCCTGAGGATTTGTTGTTAGATATGTTTATTACAAACCTTATTTGTCTTCAATCATTCTAATGTTGCTTAGATCATTATCATATTATCCAAATACATTTCTTCAGCAACACCAAACTCAAGCTCAACACATCTTCCAAAGTATTCAAGTCATGTTCACAACTTTATCAATCACAAATATCTATCAATAGTGCTTCAATCATTTATTCTTTTTTCAAGATCTTCATTATAGATGTCACAATATACCCTCCCTTTAAAATGGGGAGATTTACATCTTTTTTTCTCACACTTCTTCTTAACTAAGGAACAAGACTAATAGAAACCTATTTCCTTTAGTCACACAACTTCTTTCTTTTTTATCATCATATCATCGAATAATGTTTGACCCATCAAGACATCATTTTCAAAAGTGCCATTCATTTATATAGTATCAAGGTCATATTTCAATGTTATCAAGATTCTTGTAATTCCCTCTTTCCATAATGCTCAACGTCATTATCAAAATATCAACAAGTATAAGGTAGGAAATCATCTTCAACATCTTAAAGACCATATACCTGCAATTATTTAATGACAATGATAACCAAGCAAAAATATATAAAAGCATAAAATCAATTATAAATAGGGTTAGCATGTTATCACAATGGGAGCATCCAAAAACTTTGAATAATAAAACAAACTTTAGATATGTAAAACCTAAAATGGGTTAGGTATATAATAAAGAAGGGTTACATTCCCTATACTTTCTACAACAACATTTGCTATTGTTTCATCGCAAACCCTAGATTTATTTATCAAAACTAAATCATAGATATCAAAAATCAAGTTAGCACTCTAATCATGGTGAAATTATTATACTTCTAGGGTTTTAATCATCATGCCCTAGAATCTTGTATTAATATTTACTAGGCTTTATGTTGTAAACCCTAGACACAAACATAAACACTTCAATGTTAGATACTCAACAATTTTAACCAAGCTAGGGTTACTATTAGACAAAATCACATGAACTTGGGGTTTCATTTTAGGAGCTTACTTTAACTATTACATGGGTTTTTCCATAAACCATAATACACTAAACCCTAAAAATCTAGGGTTTCATCATACAACCTAGACATCAACAACAAACTTTAAAAAGGGTAGGGTTTTACCAAAAACATTATCAAAACCCTAAACATTAAGAGAATAGGATTTCATCATATGTTCTAGGTCAACAAACCCTAAGTAGACTAGGGTTTCATTATTAATATCGACATACCCTTAGCATCAAAATGTGTTTTATAGTCAACCCTAAAGGTTAGGGTTTCACCAAAATGAACAAATGGTAAAAGATAGTATAACAAGGCTAGATTCAATCTAGTTTTTAATCACCCGAACAAGAATATTTATTACTCAAAACCCTAGACATAAGAAAGTTAGTAATATAAAGAAAATTTTCAAGTGAAGAATGATTATGCAACAAATCTTACAATCTAAAACATTCCTTGATTTTTTCTTTAACAAACCTTCTAGAGTCTCGTTAGCAACAAGCATACTTTCATAATGTGGGTCTTCACTTGAATTTTCCTCCACAATCCTTGTGTATTCCTGTAAGCTTTCATTGAATTATTCTTTAACGGACCTTGTAGAGTCTCTTTAGTAACAAGCTTACTTTCATAATACAATTCTTTGCATGAGTTTCCACCACAATCCTTGTATATTCATGTAAGATTTCCTACTGAGGAGAATAAAAAAGAAGGAATAATATAAACAAATCTAGATGCATAGAGAAAATAAAGATATGAAAGAGGAAACATAGAACAGTGTACTTATATTTTGGTAAAATGGTAGAGGCTCCCTATTAATTTACATCAACTCAATATTTATGAGGGATACCTACAACTTATCAAAAAAATTCAAGAATTTCTAACAATACATATTAGATCTATTAACTCTAAAATATAAATAATTATATATAATTAAAAAAAAAAAGAAAAAAAAAAAAATACTTTACAAAAACTTTAAATAAAAGAATCATATGTAAGAGAAAGACTTAATAATATAAGTCTTTTACTTCTTATTCTTCAGCCTTGTTCTTCTTAGTTGGAGCTTCTATTATCACATTTTAGTTTGAGTTTGATTTTTTTTTGTAAAATGCTGACAATTTCAGTGTCAATGAAACAATTTGTAATAAGCATGATTATGTTGATAATGGGGCAATCAACGATTTTTAAGTTCAGAAAATGATTAACAAGACATATTAGATCTATTAACTCTAAAATATAACGGAAAAATACTTTACAAAAACTTAAAATAAAAGAAGCATATGTAAGAGAAAGACTTAATAATATAAGTCTTTTGCTTATTATTCTTTAGCCTTGTTCTTCTTAGTTGGAGCTTCTGTTATCACATTTTAGTTTGAGTTTGAAATTTTTTTTTGAAAAATGCTAACAATTTTAGTGTCAGTGAAACAATGTGTAGTAAACATGATTATGTTGATAATGGGGCAATCAAAAAAATTTAAGTTCAGAAAATGATTAACACGAATACGCTAATAATGGGAATATCAACACCAAAAGTAAGATTTTAATTTCAATTTTTAAAATCGCACTGAAACATTCCACATCAGTGATACGGTAATCATTTCTCAATCATGCCAAAAATAATCTCGAAGTGAACAGTACGTATTGAAAGTGAATTTTTCCACCGCCAAAGAGCTATGGTGTCATTTTGTAATTATCGAAGAGACAAAAATATCATTTCACTTGTCAATCAGTTATTTCACTTGAAAATCTCATTGTTTTTACAGCATACTATTTTCACCATTGTCATTTGCAAAGTTGTGTTAGTTTAGCATTGGAGAGTTCTTCATTTCGAATTAATCGGCGGAGATACAATGTTTGATCCTGGTCTCTGGTTTGCATAATCACAAAATTGTAGGCATAATGCAGAAGAGTGGAAATTTTAACAAAAATGAGCCTAAACATCCTGACCTTTTGGAGATTTATCTAGATATTCATCAACATTTCCAGCGGGCTAGGTGGCAATAATTTTTCCATCGATGCATCAAATACAATGATGGTGTGGCTCAAGCATTCACCCATGGGTTTGACGAACAACATGTGGAGGTAGGAGGAATTCCGTTCTTGTTCAGGGAAGAAGTAATCGTAGAATTTACAGCCCTGCCTACGAATGGGGAAAAGGTTTAAAGAAGCCATGTTCTAGCTGGGATTGATGTCCCATTTTTCCTAAAGGTCGAGTTCAAGGACAGAAATTGGAAGGTAGGGGTGCAGAGACCCTAGCTAGAAGACAAATGGAATGGGTTGTTATGCATTACCCATTCATAATTCATGTGTGAAGGGAATTTTAACCAGGTAAATCTTTTCCATCTCCATTTCCTAGCTCATCTAGTAGGACAAGTAATACTGAATGCTTGTTTTTATTTATTGGAGAACCTTAATCACATTGTTTCTCATTTCCGGGCCAGATCAGACCCATCTCCTCATTTTTTTCATCACAACACCTTAATTAAGTTATTAATTGAGAATCAGTTGGCAGAACTTGGATCCATTTCCTATTTTGAGGAGGGTTTCAACTCCAGCCCCCGAAATCCAAACAAGAGAGGCAAAATGGTACTAAGCAGGGTAAGAAAATTCAGGAAGAAACCTCCTCTCAAGGAACCTCAACTAAAATCTAAAACTGAAAGGAGAGGGACATTCCCTCATCCTCTGGTCCTACAATCCCTAAGGTTTATGCTAGAAGAAGTGACAAACTGAAGAAGACCCAACCTTTTGTACAAAATCCTCCTACTGAAAATCTTCATCATTCTGTGAATTCCCCTCGTACTGAAAAGCCACCCACTGAGAGTTCCCCTACAGAAACTCATCCACTAAAGCAGACCAGATGAAAAGAAGTTGAAACTGAACCCCATGATGAAGAAGAAACCTCCTTGTTTCAAATGTTCAAGGGAGGTAAGAGACCTCAAGGCTCACACCAAACCTTTAAACAAATTAAGGTTGAAGATGAAATTAAAACAAAATCCTAACCTCGTCAAGGAAGTGATAGATGTGGACAATGCCCCATTAAAATATATGATAATAAACAAAGGGAAAACTGCAGGTTCTAAAAGGTCAAAGGTCAAGGAGACTAAAAAAATTCCCTATGGAAACCAGATAGAGTAAGAGGAAGAGAATGGACAAGGTGAATGCTCTTTTAGAGGTGGCCAGTACCCTCAGCTACGAATCTTATAACCATTTTTTCGGTTTTTTATTAAGTCTCTACTAAAGTGAGTTTCGGTAATCTATCATTGATCATGCATTTGTCAGTATTTAGATACAAAGAAGCGCAGAGGAGCATTGACATTTCCCCAGTCAGCAGATTTTTCACAGAAATCATTAACATTTCCATTTTCAACATATTCTGAAAAGAAACAGTTTGGAAAGGGCATTGGCAGCCATCTTATCAGCAAAACTATCAGTTTAAGAAGCTAAAAGACTGGAAATGGTAGTATAAGCATATTGCAACAGGGATGACCGTGAAGATAGAAACAAAATAGAAAAATGTTTTGGAGGATGACAAGGTTGATCTACAGTGAAGGTAACACAATCATGATACACTTTCTCAGCCCCATTTTCAGCATAATTTTCAGCAAGTTATTCGGATTTTTGATATGTTTAAAAATGATATTTTTAGTTGCATGTACCTAATATATTTATTCTATTTCTGGATCACTGTAATTAATTTTGAGCTAAAAACATGTTTTAGTTATTGTAAGTCTTATTAAGAAAATATTATAAAAGGAAAAAGGTTTGGTGTTTATTTGAGATATAGCATCCTTGTGTATTTTTTAGCAGATCATTAATGAAAACAATATTTATGAGCATTTGCAGAAATTCTTGTGTTGTATTTCCTTTTTGTTTTGCTTTGTTTTATATTTCTTCATGTTTGATAAAAAGAGTATGAGATTGAGATTCATGTTTTAAGCTCCTTTTTCTTTATTTTTTCAGGCATTAATAATTGTTGTTCATTTAACCCTCACACTAAATTCCTTCATATTCCTATAAATCATTGAAGTGTCAATGGAACTGTTGCTACCCTGGTTTTGTGTTTTTCTCATCAAAGTTGTGTTTGTATAAGACCTGCTTGGGTTAGACTCCATTCCCAATGGTGGAACTTTCACATAGCCCAAACAAATTTCAATCATTTTTCAATAAATCTGGCCATAGGACTCAATTGCGAACCTTCTACTACAGTGACCTTGAACAGTTGATTTTTTAGGGAGAGATCCCTCTCCAGGTTGAAGGGACAACTTTCAACCTCAAAGTGGTTCGAGGTTACCTTAGAGGTTTTCCCGCAACCAAGTTTCCTCTAAGGTATAACATTTTGGCATCATTGTCAGGGAGTGAAAGACATATTTCCCCAAATGATTTTATTTTTGAAGATCAAATATTTGAGGGAAAACAAATATTTGTATATCAATTTGGTTGCAAGGTGTTTGCTCTGGCAAATCCACACTATAATCTGAAGTGTTCTTATTGACGAAGTTTTGGCTCACAAAAGCATTTTATACTTAGAGGAACCCTGATCCAAATCCACCCCAGATTTTGTCAAGCCCAAAAAAATTGTTCAGGAAGAAAACTCCAAAGGAATTAGGTACGATCTACTTAGAAAGGTCTTATTCTCTACCTACAAAGGTTGAATATCTTGAGGATTTGTTGTCAGATATTAAATTTGAAAGTAATTTACTCAGATATAAGTCCAAAAGTAGTATTTCAGATAATGTCCTTGATCCAACAAATCTAAAGACCTTTACCCCTGGTTCTTCCATCTGATAGTTAGAGCTCTTATCACAATATTTCAAGATTTGGTCTCATTTTCTGAAATTAGAACAAAAGGTCTAGGAACTCCAGGAAGTTGCAGCGAAGTCTTCAACCTTTCTTATTTCATCCCATCTTTATTTTCTTCAACCACTCCTCTATCCTTTGTGGGTCTCTAAAAGTCCATTTTATCAAATCTTATCACAATAGTCTCAATGCCTTTGACATATGTTGTCCAAACTCCTGTTGTCAATGTAATTCCATATCCTAGCCCCACGAATGCTAGATATTCACCTTTGAATCCTCAAGGTTTGACACACTAACTCCCCTTGAATTATGGACATCACTTGATCCAATTTGATGGCACTGGGCTTTATATAGCTCAGAAGCATGTAGACAAGCTTAATGACTTTATATATTAGAGGAGGTTGACCATGAGGATGTCAAATTGAGACTTTTGCACAAAGTCTATCAGGAGAGGTAAAGAGATGGTTCATATCCTTACCTATAGAAAGTATCAATACTTTCTAGCATTTTGAACTGTTATTTCTCACCAAGTGGGTGGTGAAGAAAAATCCCCTGTAGATTTTAGCTGAATATGAAGGTTTAAAAAGGAATCCAGGGGAGTTAGTTCAAGAATTCACAACTAGATTTAATAGAGTCTACAATTCAATTCCAACTGAGATAAAACCTCCTCCTGGATTAGCCCTGTTACATTATCCTAACAGTTTTGATGTCGAAATGGCTTATCAACTATGGGAAATAAATCTTGTCACTTTAGAAGAAATGCAGAGTAATGAAATCGAAGTAGAATCTAATTTATTGGCCAACAAGGAAAAAATGAAAATTGAGAAGAGAGTGGTGTTCAAAGAAGAATTATCTTCTTCACCCGATCTGAAATTTGATGTGATTTTGAAAATGAAGGAAAAGTTGGTTGATAAGCTAACTTCTTCCAAGGTTGAAAATCAACGTCAGGTGAGAAACACGAATTTTGGGAGGCCTCAATGAGCTCATAATTTTCCAAGAGAGTAGAAGAGTGTTGAAGATCAGCAACATGTTATTCGGCCTCCTTTTCGAGAGGTATTTATTGGCAAGGAGGTCATTGAGGAAGAATATCATCAAATTGGACATTTTCATGATAAAGAAATGGAAGTGTTTGCTACCAAAATGGAGCATGACCTTTCTATTAGATGCTCATGAAAAAAGGATAGCAATAACATTTTTTATTTAGTAGTTTATCAACAAGGCTATAAAAATGTAGTAGCAAATTTTCAAAGGTAGTACAATCTCAGGGGCGAGATTGTTCCTATTAAGACATTGCCACAAAAGATAGTAGCTGAGAAGCAAGATGTTTCAAGGAAGGAAATATTGAAGAGACCAAAGGAGCCTAAAAAGGAGCTAAAAAGGAGATTAAAGAATTGGAAAAAACACACTCAGCTTTTAATCTGGAAAGTGAAATCAGTAAGTTGAAAGTTTCCTTTCATGTTGATGAACTTTTAAGAAATGAATAGTACAAAAAATTAATATTTACAATGGTTAATATTTTAGAGAGTGATTAGGTTAATATAAACTCACAAGATTCCATAAATCTAGATGATGATGCTCCTGAATTTGTTTTTGGTCCACATGTCACTAGCATAAATGATGATGTCCCCCCGTTTTATGTAAGTCTAAACATACATGATATGATTCTTCATAACACTATGTTAGAATCTAGAGCTTCACATAACCTAATTCCAAAATCAGTCATGGACCATCTAGGACTTCAAATTACCATACCTTATAGAGACATGTCCTCATTTGATTCCAGAAAAGTAAAATATAAAGGATCTAGTTGTAACTTTGGCACAGGTTCCTGCTAAGAGCGTAATGAGGACATAGTGGTAGCCAATATTCCAACTAGGTTTGGCATGCTATTGTCTCAGTCTTGGGCAACAAGACTAGGAGGAACATTGCAGATGGACATCACTGACGCATCAATCTCGTTGTTTGGTGAGTTGAAAAGATTATGTAGGGAAGTCCAAAAGGCCTATATCATAAGAAATAGAACTCAGCCAGATAAGCATCCCATTTATGCAGTATATATAGAGGTAGGGTCAAAAATTTTGTTTAATTATTTGTGTAGTGATGGAGAAGAATTAGAATAAGTTGAGGTTGATGTTCAGCAAAAACAAGTTCAAACATTTTCAAATAAAGTCTGAAATTTGTATTTTGATGGCTCCACTTGTGAGAAGGTTTCTAGTGTAGGAATTTGGATTGTTTCACGAGACTGTACAAGTCAATTGCATTCATAAAAAATGTATTTTAACTGTATAAACAACATGGTAAAATATGAAGTTCTGATTATCGGGTTGAACCTGTTAAGAGATCATAAAGTGTAGATAATTCATATTTTTGGAGATTCATAGCTGATTGTGAATCTTGTCAAAGGAAATTATCAAACCAGACACCCGAGGATGAGGGCCTACCGACATGAGGTATAGGATTTGTTTTCAAAAAAAATCTTTGAGCATGAAATCTCTCTCGTTCCTATCAAAGAAAATGAAATTATAGACTCTTTAGCAACAAATGCTAGTGCATTTAGAATTCCTATTTATCCTAATGAAAAATATGATATCAATGTGAGACTTAGGCCATCTATTGTAGATAATACTAGGCATTTGCATGTGTTTGAAGATGATCATCAAATTAGAATATTTCTTGAAAGAACTAATGAATTTATTAGCACTCCAATTGACAAAGATGAAGTTGAGACCACAGAGAAAGGTACTAAAACAACAGTATTTTTTAATATTGTTGTTGGATAGGATATAATTCAATTAAGTAATAATATAATCCCTAGAGGTTTAGTTCCTTTAGAGCGATTGTTTCATTCAAATGATGTGGCAGTTAAGCCTATAACCCTACCAAGTGATGGGGAGATGGAAGACTACAATTTGGGAACTAAAGCTAGTCCAAAGATGGTCAAAGTTTCTAACACTTTGAAACCTTAGCAAAAGCTAAAGTGTGCAGAACTGTTAAAGGAATCTGTAGATATATTTTCTTGGAGATATGAGGACTTGAAGGCTTATGAAAAAAATTCCATCCAACATACTATACCACTCAAGGAGAATGAGAATCCCTTTAAACAAAAGTTGAGAAGGATTAATCCAAATTTGTTTCCACTGATTGAAAAAGAGGTGAACAGATTATTGGCTACAAAAATCATCATCCCATTGATATTTTCAAATTGGATAGAAAACTTGGTATGAGTCAAGAAAAAGAACAGGGAAATTCACATGTGTGTGGATTTTAGATATTTAAATAAAGTCTCATTGAAGGATAATTACCATTTACCAAAAATGGATCACATTCTATAAAAGGTGGTTGGCTCAAAAAGGATTTCCATGTTGGACGGGTTTCTGGATATAATTAGATCCTGGCGGATCCAAGGGGTCAGGAAAATACTTCTTTCACCACACAATGGGGCACATTTAAGTATTCAAAAATTCCATTCATACTCATGAATGTTGGATCCACATTCCAGAGAGCGATATATCACTTTTGTTGATGAAAGAGAAACTTTTGTTGTAATTTATCTAGATGATATAAATGTCTTTTCAAAATCAGAATCTGGTTGTTTAAAACATTTAGGACAATATTCACTAAGTGCAAGAAGTTTAGAGTTTCTTAAAAAAAACAAACAAAAAACAAAACAAAAAACAAAACAAAACAAAAAATCTTGTTTCGCTATGGAGGGAAAGTTTTTGGGTCACATAGTATCAAAGGAAGGCGTAGGATAGATCCCAGTTGAGTGATAGAAATACAAAATATTGAATAGACAAGAAATAGGAAAAAAGTGCAGTCATTTATGGGTAAGGTGAATTTTCAGCAAAGATTTATCCTAAATTTTGCAGAAATTTTGAAGGTAATGTCAAACATTCCTAAGAAAGGAAATGAGATTAAGTGGAATGAACAAGATAAAGCATCCTTTAGTGATAAAAAAAAAGGGCTTTAGGACAAGCTCCTTTACTCACTAGTCCATATTTCTCTAAAGATTTTGTAATTTTTTCATTTTCTTCTCAGCACACTATCTCTGGTGTTTTACTTCAGAAGAATGGGGAAGGTCAAGAACAACCCATTTCATTTTTTAGTACGGAATTAAGAGATGTTGAACTGAAATACAACATAATGGACAAACAGGCATATGTGTTGATTAAATCACACAAAGATTTCGGGGTCTTTATATTGCATTCCAACGTGATTTGCTACATACCAGACTTTGCAATAAAAAGTATTCTGATTCAGCCTGATAGTGATGGCGGGAGGGGGAAGTGGATTGCTAAGATGTTATAATTTGACTTGGAAATTAAGCCTACCAAATTAACCAAAGGATGGGGTTTATCTAGGCTAATGAATGAAACAAATCTTGATACTTTTGATGTGAATGCAATTATGGAATTATCATATTTGCCAAAGGATGAGCCAGTGATTAAAGTGGATGATCATTTCAAAAATTGTGTATGGTGTACTGATTTCATTTACATACTACGAAACCTACAAGTGCCACGTAGGACAAATAAAGCTCAAGCTTAGTTTTTAAAGCTCACATCTATCAAATATTGTCTTCTAGATGGTTACCTATTTTGCAAAGACTCACAAGGCCTCTTATTGAACTACCTATTAGAAGATGAAGCCAAAGAAATTATCAAAGAATTTATGAAGGAGCCTCTAGAGGACATCATTACTGGAAGGCTACTATTGATAATATTTTGAGAGCATGATTTTACTGGCCTATGTTTTTTTGATGTCATAAACGAAGTTGTAGCTTTTCATAAATGTCAGTTGTTTTAAGGAAAAGTCAAATTAATGTCTTTACCTTTGAAACCCATTTCTATAGAAGAATCATTTCAGCAATGGGGCCTTGACTTCATTGGTGAAATTCATCCAGCATCTTCATCACAGCACAGATGGATCTTAACAGGAACATATTAATTTACCAAATGGATTGAAGCACTTCCAAGCAGGCAAGCTATTGATCTTGTTGTTACTCAATTTTCAGAAAACATTATTTCCAGGTTTGGTAGTCCAAAAATAATTATTACAGATAATGCACAATGTTCCAAATCCAAAATAATAATAAAATTTTGTGATGAGTACCATATAATACCCTCAAGGTAATAGACTGGATGATTCCTCAAATAAAAGTCTTATCAAAATTATCAAAAATTTGTTAGAACACAACAAGAAGGCTTGGCATACAAAACTTAAGTTTTCTTTGTGGGCATACAGTATCAATACTAAAATGTCAATAGGTACTACCCCTTTTTAGTTAGTATATGATGTTGATGCAACATTCCTATTTTTAATTGGAATCCCTGTTATGAGATATTTACAAGAATTAGGAGAAGAACCGAATCATCTACAAAGGAGGATAAATCAGTTAATAGAGGTATGAGAGGACAGAGAGAGTGTATGAAAAGGCTCAAGAAGTTTAGAATCAAATCAAGAATGATTTTTATAAAAAGACAAAAGAAGGTGATTTTAAGTGCCTATACATAGTCTTGAAATGGGATGCTCGCATTGAGGATAAAGGTAAACACGGGAAGTTTGACAACATTTGGAAAGTTCCATATAGAATCGCAGGTTTTTGTGGTAAGAACAAATTCATTTTGGAATATCTTGAAGGAGTGTTTCTATCAGGAAATCCAATCAATGGACGTTTCGTGAAACATTACATTTCTTGAACAAACAATGCTTCAAATTCCATTGTAAATATCTATGTTTTTTAAAGTATTTGCAGGTGTAGATGAACATTCTGAAGTACTTGAAGCCTGGGGAGAAGTTCCTAAGGTTATGATGATGTTTATCAAACAATAAAAAATTTCACAGCAATTATGCTTTTGTTTTAAAAATCCCAGATTTTGTAAAAATAACATATTTTAGAAAGATGTTTTTTCTTTATTTAGAGTCAGACAAAGCATTTCTTTTAGCAACTTTTAATGTAATAAGTAGGCCTCTTTTGTGTGGGGTTCTTTATTCCATCAATGATCGATAGCATCCTCGTGAAGCCAGATGTTATCAAATTTTAGTTTGAGTTTCAAATTTTTTCCGTAAAACGCTGACAATTTCAGTGCCATTGAAACAATTTTTAATAAACATGATAATGCTAATAATGGGACTATCAGCGCTTATTAAGTTCAGAAAATGATTAGCAGTGATACGCTAACAATGGGAGTGTCATCATTATCAGGTATTGTCTCATAATGGGAATATCAACACAAAAACTAAAATTTCAATTTCAATTTTTTAAATCGCGCTGACACATTCCACGTCAGTGATACGGTAATCATTGCTCAATCACGCCACAAACTATCTGGAGGTGAAAGATATGTATTGAAAGTGAATTTTTCCTCTATCGAAGAGCTATGGTGTGATTTTTAATTATCAAAGGGTGAAAATTATCATTTCACCTGTCAATCAATTATTCTGCTTGAAAATCTCATTGTTTTTACCACATACTATTTTCACTATAATTGTCATTTGCAAAGTTGTGTTAGTTTAATGCTGGAGAGTTGTTCGTTTTGAATTAATCGGTAGAGATTCAACATTTGATCCTGGTCTTTGGTTTTTGTAATCACCAAATCATAGGGATAATGAGGAAGAGTGGAAAGATTAACAGAAATGAGCCCAAAGGTCCCAACCTTCTAGGGATTTATCCATATATTCAACAACAATTCCAGTAGGATGGGTGATAGGAATTTTTCCACTGATGCACCGGTTACCATCACATTGTGGCTCAAGCATTTTCCTAGGGGTTTGAGGGACAACATGTGGAGGCAGGAGGACTTTCGTTCCTGGTCACGGAGGAACTAATCATAGAAGTTACAACCCTGCCCACGGATGGGGAAAAGGTTTTTAGAAGCCACGTTTTAGCTGAGATTGATGTCCCATTTTTCCAGAAGGTCAAGTTCAAGGTCAGAAATTGGAAAGCAGGGGTGTAGAGATCTTAGCTGGAGGATAAATGGCATGGACTACTACGCAATACCCAGTTACACTTCACGTGTGAAGGGAATTTTAACCAGGTAAATATTTACCATTTTCATTTCCTAGCTCATCTAGCAGGACAAGTAAGAATGAATGCTTGTTTTCATTTATTGGAGAGTATTAAGAACATCTTTTCTCATTTCCGAGTCAGGGTAGACCCATCTCCTCATTTTTTTTATCACAAGGCCTTAATTAAGTTTACGATTGAGAATCAGTTGGCCAAAGCTAGCAAAACTTGGAGCCATTTCCTGTTTTGGGGAGGGTTTCAACCCCAACCCCCTAAGTCCAAATGAGGGAGGTAGAAGGGTACTAAGAAGGGTAAGAAAATTCAAGCAGAAACCTCCTCACAAAGCACCTCCACTAAAACCAAAAACTAAAGGAGAGAGACATTCCCTCATCCTCTGGTCCTACATCTCTAAGGTTTATGCCAGAAGAAGTGACAAACTAAAGAAGACCCAACCTACTATTGAAAACTCTCCTTATGAAAATCCACCTCATTCTGTGAATACCCCTCATACTAAAAAGCCACACACTAAGAGTTCCCTTATAGAAACTCATCCATGAGAGAAGAGGAAGGGAAAACAAGCTGAAATTGAACCTTGGGATTAAGAAGAACCCTCTCTATATCAAATGTTCAAGGGAGGTAAGAGACCTTACACCAAACCTTTAAACAAATTAACGTTGAAGATGAAATTAAAACAAAATCTTGACCTCGCCAAGGAAGTGATAAATGTGGACAATGTCCCATTAAAATATCTGATCATAAATATAGGGAAAACTGTAGGTTCTAAAATTTCAAAGGTTGAGGATACTAAAAAGAAAATCCCTATGGAAACCAGATAGAGTAAGAGGCAGAGACTGGACAAGGTGGATGTTCTTCTAGAGGCAGCTAGTACCCTCAGCTAGGAAGTTGATAACCATTTTTTGGTTTTTTTATTAAGTCGCTACTAAAGTGAGTTTTGGTGATCTATCACTGATCACACACTCCCCTTTCAATGGATTTTGCATAGAAAGCATTGATAGTTCCTTTGTCAGCACATTTTGAAAAGAAACAGTTTGGAATGGGCGATGACAGTCGGCCTATTAGAAAAACTATCGGTTCAGACATCTAAAAGACTGGTAATGGAGGTATCAACGTATTGCAATGAGGATGACTGAGAAGACAAAAAAAATAGAAATCCATTTTTGGAAGATAACAAGGTTGATCTACAGCAAGGGGAACACAATGATGATACACTTTCTTTGTCCCATTTTCAGCATAATTTTCATAGAGTTATTTTAATTTTTGATATGTTTAAAAAAAATATGTTCATATGCATGTACCTAAGATATTTATTTTATTTGTGTATTTCTATAATTATTTTTGAGCTACAAACATGTTTCAGTTATTGTAATGCATATATAAGGGAAGATCGTAGAATGAAAAGGGCTTTGTGTTTATTTGAGATATAGCATCCTTGTGTATTTTTTAGTGGGCCAGTAATGAAAACAATGTTTAAGAGCATTTGAAAAAATTTGTGTTGTATTTCCCTATCTGTTTTTGCTTTGTTTTATATTTCCTCATGTCTGATAAAAAGAGTATGAGTTTGGGATTTGTCTTTTATGCTCCTTTTTCTTTATTTCTCAGGCATTAATAATTTTTGTTCATTTAACCCTCACAATAAATTCCTTCATATTCCTCTAAATCATTGAAGTGTCAAAGGAACTATTGCTACCTACTTTTTTGTTTTGATCATCAAAGTTATGTTCGTATAAGACTTGATTAGGTTAGACACCATGCCCAATGGTGGAAATTTCACATAGCCCAACCAAATTTCAATAATTTTTCAACAAATGTGGCCATAGGACTCAATTTTAAACCTTATACAATAGTGACCTTGAGTAGTTGAGTTTTTAGGGAGAGATCCCTCTCCAAGTTGAAGGGCCATCTTTCAGCCTCAAAGAGGTTCGAGGTTACCTTATAGGTTTTCCTGCAGTCGAGTTTCCTCTAGGAGATAAGAACTTCATTAACTATTTTTGTAAGTTATTTTTCTCTCTTCTTGATCCTTGGATTATCTGGACATTGGTTTGTGTAATGTCTCGTCTTATGACAATGAAAACATTCTAATTTGGTTAAGATAATATTCTTCCTTGGTTCTTTAAACTTCTTGTATCCTCCCTTCTTCTTGTGATGAGCAGAGTAGGTATTTGAAGTGTTGTCTTCTTATTCTTCCTTGTTGTCACTTACTAAAGAGTCCTAAGCTTCTTCTAGACTGCATGCATTCCATATTTATTCAAATCATGGGGTTTCTTTCCAACTTATAATGCCTAATGCAAAAGAGCTCCATGATTTAGGTAGACCTAGTGGTGCAGCAATCAAAAATTCTTTGTCTGGAATGATCTCATCAATTTCTTGGAGCTCATCTCTTATTCGAGACACCCTTACAAAGTAGGAAGATACAGTGTCATCCTCGGTCATTTTTATTTTCGTTAGTTCAATCATGAGACTAGCTACTTGTCCAATGTTCTTGATGGTAAATAACTTGGAGAGAGTAACATACAACTCCATTGCAGTGTCTATATTAGATATATAGGGAATTAGGTTGTCCTTTACTCCATCTACAATTAGATTCATAGCCATGATGTTTGCTTCCTGTAATTTTCTTTTCCTGCATCACCTGTGAGTTTCTTTACTTTTCCTTGAACAAAATCCGATACTTTATGTTTTTCTAGGATGAGGTCGATCCTTTTATTCCATGCTCTATAGTTAAAGGCTCCTTCTAACTTTTTTCTTACTTCATTGAGGTTTTATTATATAATTTATTCCTTATAGATGATATACTTTATTATATTCCTTATGATCTTTCTTGAAACCTTTTCCTTGATATTCAAGTTTCCTTTTTCCTTCTTAACCTTCACCTTAGCTCAAAAACCATGTTAGAAAATCAAAAAGGCAAAAATATTTTTTTGTGATGACAATTTATTATGATATTATTATATTATTACTATCTTTCTTTACGTCCTTCTTTATATTCTTCTTATCAATCAATTACAAAATCAAAACATGAAGATCAATGATACCAGATGCGGGCACTCAAATAGAGCTAAAACCCCTATATAGGGGAAAACCTAGTCAAACTCTTCCACTAATATATTCAAATCAAATTGAGACAAACCAAGACCTTAGACCTAAACAAAAGATCTTACTCCTCCACCAAGTCAACCTTCTAAGATGATAAAACAAATACCAAAAGTAAACTTTATTCACACTGCTTCAACTCAGAATTTTGATCCTCCAGCTTCAGAATTTCAGCCCTACTACAGCCCTGAAAATTTGGCCCTTTTGCAGCTTCAATTTATTCACACATGTGATACAAAAACAAGGTAAATTACGTATTTCTTCTTTGATATTATTCCTCCTCCTTATTTTTAAGATTTCTCCTTCTTCTCTTGCCTTTTTCACACCTTTTTCTCTTCTTCGAGTTGTAGATTGAACTCGTTTGTTGTGTGTTCCAAATGAGGTAGAGTTGTTGCCTATATATAGTGGTTTTTGGCTCCCAATTAAGCTGACTTGGTGGAGGAGGCCTAATTGACTCATTTTACATCAAAATAATTTTCTTTCTTGATAGATAAAGCCCAAGAAGGGTCTATTACATGATGACAACAACTAAGACTCATGACATAAACCCTAGAAGCCTACAATGGAAGATTTACACCTAGAAAATAAATAAAAGAGCATTAAAACCCATGCTTCAAAATAATTTTTCTTTTATAAATAAATTTCATGTTTCTTTCTTTTGACAAATATATTGCATCATGACTCAAGTACAATTATGAAGACCGACACTAGTTACATTCTTCAACACAAATCAATTTCTAATGCACAAAGTTTAATTGATGGAAAAAGACAAACTGAAAAATGAGTTAGAAATCTACGAATTGAGGAAAAGGAAATTATGAATCATTAGATTTTTCAATATGAATGAGAGGATACTATTAGGATTTTCATAAGTAAAATATATTCAACTAGTTTGATTAATGCAAGTGCATCGCTCAAAAATATGAATTGACATCGATAAGGTCAAAGAAATCTTTACCAAAGGAGTTGGTTCCTTAAAATTAGGATTATGTTGAGTAGATTAGGAAGAATAAATTTAAATTACCATGTAATTAGTATTTTTAGTGAATTTTTGGGTTTAACCTAATAAGGCTCAAAATATCATCTCCAGTCCAAATTGGCTCATCTGATCCTATTTCTGTGGATCTGGATGAACCTCAAACATGTATTTAAATCAGAAATTGAGCTAATGAAGAGTTGGATTTGTGTGAGATTATATATGTTTCATAATTTGATCTATGTCTCCATATGATTCTAAGAAAACCCTAGCTTTTTGTTCTTTTATCTATGCTAATAATGAAAGGAATATTTTTCGTTAATTAGTTTTGTATTGTTAGTTTACCATTGTTATATGTTATTTCAATAATTTTATTCCAATTCTTATCTTTAATTAGCAACCTTTCAAAACAATTTAATCTTCCAATCATCAATAGAAATTGTAGATAGAACAGTAAATGAAATGAACAATAAGAGACACCATGTTTGGTCAAAGACCAGGGAAAACCCTTTCAAATTCTTCTTATTATTATATTGTCATAAAATGTTTAGCAAAGAGAGAGTAAAATATTCCAATTCTTCAATCACAAGGCTATCTATCAAAACCAACGAAAAAATATCCAAGGGATGTGCCCAACAACAATACTAATCAGAGTTAACATTATAAGCTTTTGGTCAACTATCAATGGAAACCCTAGGTCCCAGCCACACGGAGCGAGAGATCATGTGGGTGGTTGAATCATTCCAGTCACATGGATCACTTTGTATGCAAGTGGCTCCATTTGAAATTTTCCTAAATCAACCCTACGGCTGCAGACCAAAATCCTAATAAAGATGTGTGATCTCATACCTTGAAATTTCAAACTTGTACAAACCAATTTCCATGAACCACTTTAGCCTTGTGTGATAAAAACAAAATAAGAGAGAAGAATAAGATTCTTGATTATGATTTCCAAATGAGGTTCTCTTGCGTTGTATTTATAGCCATCCAAGTGTGTACATTTTTTCTTTAGGGTCAACTTGTCCTTTTGAGTACATGCGGGTTTTCATATTAAAATATATTTTTCCTTAAATGAAATTCTTCCAAGGTATAATATGGGTCTTTCTCAATAATTAAGATTGTCCAAAGGAGGGAATTTGTCCCTAACCTTCCAAATTAACATTCCCTCTTAGCTATGGAGAAATTATCGACTCCAACATGTGTCCCATCTCAAATATCAAATCAAAAATCATATTTTCTCATCTCTGACCATATGTTGAACACTCTTGAATCCAAAATAAGAATTTGACATCGAAGGGGAGCTCAAGCTACCACCCTCTATCCAAAAATCGCCATCAAGGAGTTCCAACTCAAACCACATCATAGGAAAATCAGTAGGATATGACTTACCATGATAGGTGAGGATCAAAGTTATCTTATTGTCTTTTAATCTTCTCATCAGGACCCTCAATGGTCAATTGGTAGAACACCGACATCCAAAACCTTGGGAGGAGATATACACTTACCCTACAAGGATCAGACATGTCCAAGTCATCATCTCAAGCCATTGGCTATATGGGGAGGAGCAATCCCAACAAGCTTGGGTTGTGGGTAGGATGCATACTGGGGTACACTCGGTAGGGGAAGATACACAATTACCATGAGGTAAGGATTGGACATGCCCTGAGATGATAATGTGGGAGATACACACTTACCGTGAGGTAATGATCGGACACGCACCAAGATGACAATATGGGAGACACACACTTATCGTGAGGTAAGGATTAGATGTGCATATTGTCCACAAGTTCCCTCAATCTTGGGATCTCTTCAACTCAATTCCTCACCCTGGGAGATCAAAAAAGGGGGAAGACAATTTCTCAGTGTCTTTGATCAGCCAGGAACCTTTCCCGAGAGGGTCACATCCATCAATCCAAGCTACTCTCTGAAGACCAAGAATTTCACTTTTCGGAAAAGCCTTGATGAGTATCTCTTCAATCTTCTCATCGGTCAAAATATGATGGAGACTCACGGCTCCTCTCTGCACCATGTCACATATGTAATGATATTTGATCTCAATATGCTTGGACTTGCCATGAAATACGATATTTTCTTCCAATCGGATCCCACTTTTGTTGTCACAATATATCATTGTCATATCCAGGACCTTCTCAAATAGCTCTCCAAACAGCTTCTTCAACCAAACTGCCTCACAGCTAGCCTTGCTAGCAACAATATACTCTGCATTTGTCGTACTCAAATCCATAGACTTTTTTTTCCTACTCATCCAAGATATCATGGCATATCCCAAGCTAAAGCAACACCCTGATGTGAATTTCTTGTCAATAACATTTCCAGCCCAGTCAGCATCAGTGTATCCATGTAGTTGTACATCACTTGTAGTATATCTCATACCAAGATTGATCATCCCATGCAAATATCTCAAAATGTGCTTGGCAGAAACCCAATGTGCATGAAGCAGCTCAGTCATGAATTGACTAAAGGTATTCACGAAAAAACAAATGTCTAAATGAGTTTTCACAAGAAACATCAATGCTCTAATCAATTGGCTATACTTTGAAGGGCTAGCCAAATCAAGTCTAATAGAATCTCTTAATAACTTATTGAATTCATCTCCATCAATGTGTCCAAGGATTTTCATTCCATCATTTTAAATATCTCCAATGAATTCAATACATATTTTCCTTGAGAAAGGAAAATTTCTTCGGATCTCTGCCAAACTTCTAATCCCAAAAAGTAATGCACCATGCTAAGATCCTTCATCTCTAACTTAGAGGATAGCTCCCTCTTACACTCTATCATCAGAGGATCACTACTTGCCAAGAATATATAATCAACATATAAAACCAAAATCAAAGGCAAAATTCGACCACCTTGAATTAGAGGTTGGAGTCAGTGTTGCTTCTTGTGAATCCAAGCTTCACCAAGTAACTGTCAATGTAGGCATACCAGGCTCGGGGAGCTTGCTTCCAACTATATAACACTTTCTTTATTTTGAAAACATGATTTTTCCTATCCTTTACTTAAAATCCCTGAGGTTTCTTAACAAATACGTCTTCCTATAGCATGCCATGAAGAAATTTTGTCTTTGCATCCATCTGGTGAAGGTTCCATCCTTGACTATCAACAAGGGAAACAATCAATCTAATATTGGTAAGTGGGAAACTAGCATAAATATATCATCATAATCTTCTCCCTCTTCCTGGGACAATCCTGTAGCCATGAACCTTTCCTTGTACTTTTAAATGCTTTTATGAGCTCAATGCTTGATCTTGTATAGCCATTTCAAGGTTACAATGGAATCTCCTTTAGGTCTCATAACAATATCCCATACATCATTATTCATAATGGAATCCATAGCATCCTTCGAAACTTGTTCTTTCACTACTTCTTCATAGCTAGAAGGCTTAGCCTGGATCATAGTGCTCATAGCTACAACGTATCCTTGATACCTGCATGGATTCTTGTTTTCTCTAAAGGTAATTTTAGAAGGAACATATCTCTCAGTTTCTTGTAAAGTATCACGAAGCCATAATTGTCTTTTCTTGGTAGGAGTATCACTTGCAGGAGTATCCAAGGGGTCCATAAGCTCCATGGGGTCATCAACAATGTCTTTCTCAGATTCCATCATAGAATGACCTTCTAATATGTCCATATCATCATGTTTCTTCAGAGGAGGTGGAGGAAGGTCTATATCTTTCCCAAGGGAAGCATCCTCATCAAAGGTCACATCCTTGCTAAACTTGATCTTTCTTTGGCCAAAAATATATATTCTAAATTCTTTAGAATTTTCACAATACCCAAAAAATGTACTTTATTTCTAGTGGCTTCCACCTTGTTCCTCTTATCCTTTGGCACATGAAAGTATATAGGGAAACCTATTGAGAATCTAGGAGCAGCAAGTGTAGGTGATTCTCTTTCTTGATAATTGTTTGTGATGTACTTCTATTTTTCTTGATTTACTTCTTTCCTTTATTATAATTAGTGTTTTCTATCATCAAATAGATACCAAAACATAAATAATAATAATATAATACAACATAAGATGTAGGCAATCTTCCAGAGCCAAAACCTCTCCAACTCTAAGAGGAAAACCCACAAGAATTCTTTTTCTTATAAAATCTCCAATTGATGAATTCCAAGATCTAGACCCCTGAAAAAAAACTCCTCCAAGATCAAGTCAAACCTTTCTCTCTTCTTTTCAATTCAAACAAAGTAAACCTTGACTAGAAACTGTTGCAACTTCTCCTTCTTCTTAACCTCGACTCTCTTGAAATGTGTAACTAGGTTCGATCTTCGTAATGACATGTGTAATCATGATTTTATGTAATTGATGAAAAGAAAAAGAATAAAATTATTTTGTAATGTTTGAGTCGTGGGTTTCATGCTCAAGTAATTTTGTTTTTAGTTGAAGCTCCCATTGTGAGCTATTAGGTTTGGTCATCAAGTCATAAATTCTAGTGAGTCAATGTCAATAAATGAAGACCTGCTTTGGGCATGTTATACATTGTAAAAAGAGAATGTATTTGTGTCACAAACTCTCCAATACCTTGTCAAAATCTCTCCCTCATGTAGGCCCTTCAAACGAGATGAATATGTTTCTAGAGTGGCAAGTTGGCCTACCCCATGGCACAAGTTGGCCTACCCCATGGCACAAGTCGGCCTATTTCAAGGAGCAAAGCACTATATATAGAGTGAGCTCAACATCACTAAGGACATAATCGATCAAGCATATGAAATACAAGGAAGAAGTGTGAAGGAAGGAGAAAAGGGAGCATCTCATACAATGAAAGGAGGAAAGAAAGATGAATTGTTTTTGGGTCTATTTAGGGGAAAATACCTCTACATGTGCGAGGGAAAGGAGTGCCATCTATTGCAGAAGAGACTGAAGGTAACTTTTCTATCTTAGAGGTCGAATCAAGGAGAAAAACAAGCTAGTTCTAAAGCTAAATTGCAGAAGGGAGTCATATTATCTAGCGAATAATATTAAGGTGAAAAAGAAGGTGTAAATACCTCACACGTGTTGCAACTAGGGTTGTAGGTATGATCAAAAGGCTGAAAATTGAAGGTTAGCTGAGATCCAAATGACAACAAACAATTTGACTTGTGTTGACTTGGGCAAGGAGAAGAAGCAGTGAAGAAAGGATCTTGTGACTTGGTCTTGGAGAATTTGTTATGTCAAGGGTCTTGTTCTTGGTATTCGTCAATTGAAGTCTCTGTAAGAAGAAGAATTCATTTGGGTTTTCCTCTCAAGTTGGAGAGGTTTTGGCCTTGGCTTATAACCTACATTTTGTGTCTTTGGTCCCATTATTGTTTATGATTTGGTATCTATTTTATGAAGAACACTATATTAACCTAAGTCAAGATAATAACCTAATCTAAATAAATAAAAAGCATTCACAAGCAGTTATCATCACAAGAGAAATCACCTAATCCTAATGCCCTAGATTTCTCAACATGGTATCAGAGCTAAGGTAACAAATCAAGGAAGGGAAACTCATCAAGAGACACTTAAGAATTCAAGGATCGAAACTCTAGAAGTAAATTAAAGCATATATAAAATATCATCTCATTCTCAAAAGCATCATGAAGTCAAGATCTACAAGGAAGTGTCAAAACTCTATATCTAAGAAGAAGTCTTGGGATCCTTGCTCAAGTCATCATCAAAGAAAAGGACCACAAGTACCATACTCAAGTTTAAAAACTCTGCAAATCAAAGTAACTTGAAGTCTACTCATCCAAGTCTTCACCAAAAGAAGTCTTGTGATCCTTGCTCAAGTCATCATCAAAGAAAAGGACCACAAGTACCCTACTCAAGTTGAAAAACTCTACAAATAAATGTAAATTGAAGTCTATTCATCCAAAAGAAGAAAGATCAAGGACATTGTTATTATCATCGACAAGGACATTGTCATCATTATCAAAATTTCTAAGGTGATCTCCCTCTCTTTGGAGCCAAGGATCACTCTTGAAGAAAGTTATCTTCATCAAGGAGAAGTTTTCTTTTATCTATATCATCATCAAATTCAAGGAAGAAGCAAGTGGAAGAGGCATATTCACAAGTAAGTATATGTATGTCTGAATCTATCAAAATGACTTTTTCCAAGGAAAGCAACAAGATGGTTGGGGCTTCAAAATCTCTTCAATGGAAGAAGAGGATAGATCACAGATCTAAATCTCATTGAGAATGAGGTCATGGAACATGTTAAGAGCTCAATCACCAAACCTCCAAAAGAATATGCTCAATCACTTGCAAGGTTTATGAAAGGCGAAGTAAGGGCTCAAAGGATTCTCAGAGAATCCATCAAGGATCCCCCCATTCCATATGTATCTAAACTCAAAACTTCAAAAGAAATATATGACAAAATGGAAGAGTTGTTTTCCGTAAGGACTACAAGAGAAGTTATCTCATTAAGGCAAGAACTCTACAAGATAAGTATGTCAAAAGAAGAAGGAATAGACTCATACTTTATGAGGACATCTGAAATAAGGGATCAACTTCAATATTTGAGAGAAATAATGTCTGACAAAGAGATGACGACAGTAGTACTGAATGCACTACCAAAGGAATGGGGTAGGCTTCACATCAAGAATTTATGGGAAGAAGGAAGCCATTCATTCAAGGATCTATGGTCACTATGCAAGATTGAAGAAACTAGGTTGAAGGAAAAAATTGATGGATCAAGTCATCAAAATCAAGCATATGCTACAATGACAAAAAGAAAAGGAATATTTGGAAAGTTTGGTCCTCAGAAAAAGAAGAAGAATATGGCCAAGGTTCAATGCTATTGACGTCAAGAATATGGTTATTACAAGAGATATTTTCCTAAGCTAAATAAGGACAATAACAAATGAGGAAGAGAATAAGTCCATATCACCGAAGAAGTGAAGGAAGCTAAAAAGAAGAAATCCAAGAAAGAGGAAGTAAAATATCTCTACTATGATTGAGATAGTCTTTCTCACCTAGTTCTTTTCAATTTATTTTTTTCAAGTTTTATGTTGTAATATATGGCCATCATGAGTTAGTAAGGATCATGATGGGATGCATCATGGCATCATAGAAGCATTGAAAGCAAGAGCTCGTGAAATCATCATAGAGAAGCACGAAAGATAAAATTCTATGGTAGTCACTTATGGAAGGATATATCTCTTGGTAACCTCATTAGAACCATAAATGGTACTTATGAGAAAATGAAAAATCATATAGTAGAAATCACATCATACATCAATCAAAATGAAAAAATTTTATGAATGAGGATACTCAAGATCTTCTATTGGAATCTTCATTGGAAGGTTCACCGATGAAAAGGAAGCAAGTATTTCATCAAGAATTCCAACTTGTGGGAATTCATGGGATGGTGGAATGATGTCAAAAGAAGTGAAGCAGATCAAGGAATTGAAGATCTTTCAATCAAGGAAGTTGTTGAAGTCTAGATGACCTAAAGTAAAATGAGGTATGTATGCTTATATTTGATAAAATAGAGTCATGCCATATGGTTGCAGGTAACATGGATAAATGCTTTATATCGAGAGCATGATAAAGAAAAAAGGATATACTCTTTTGGAAGGATGCAGGAAGGAATGGGTCACACATTGACTAGATGAAATCAACATGACATTTCCTCATATGAAATATGAGGTGGTTGACAAAAATTGGAGGAACTCTATTTGGAAGTCTTGGAAAGGAAATGTTTGAAGAAAGAAAAGAAGAGATCATGAAATATGAAACTACCAAAGAGGCGATCAACATACAAGGATTGAAATATTTGACTATGAAATCTCATTGAAAGATATGAAGACCCTATTGAAGTTTTAAAATAAAGAGACCCTTTGTTGGAAATACTGAGAGGGGGATGAATCGGTATTTTCTTTCAATTGTTATTATTACCAGTTAGATTCTTCACAATTTAATCAGAGAAACATATAAGAATAATTTTATTGAGTATAAAATAATAAATACAATGTATGATAATTATCCCCAAGCACCAACTTGGTTTTTGATGAGGCTTCGACCTCTCAGGCTTCGACCCTATCTCATCCAAGGCACCTACCTTATGTTTAGGAGCACCAACTCCAAGGACACCAATCACATTGTTTAATAGAGAATGTGTAAAGTACTTACTTCAATGTTCTTGGCATATTCTTCAATGTCTTCACTACTTCAAAAAAAAAACACTTTGGCTTTGCTTTGTAATCATCCTTGATTTACTTCATTGTCCACTATCCAAAAGAGAGCTCTTCACTATCCAAAGGTGGGTTCTACAAAATCATTGTGGCACTGTTCAAGTGTCACTATAGTTTGGTCCTTTACAGTCCAAGGAGATCTTCTATCACTTAATCTGAATAATGAGAGACAACTTTATTGCTAGATATTATAAATTTTGAACATTGCACTTGAAGATAGAGCCAGAGTCTTAGAGCCGAGGTCTAGATTCACTATATGATGATCCACATTGCAGTTCTCCAAGGTACAGAACCACAGACCCAAGGTACAAATCATGCCTTGTCATTGTAATGGCCGAAAGACAGTCCTCCAATATGACCTCTGTATGGAGACACCAGTCAAAGCAAAAAAAGGTCATCATTATAAGAGTATGTTGTTATTCGTGTAAGGAAATTGTTGTTACAGGACTGAGGTGTAAACCATTGAATCTGAGTTAATGATGCACATGTGTTTGTCACAGTCCACAGATGCTCCTTCTCCAAATCTATCCCTAGACCAAGAGATATATTCTTAAATTGTGTATCTCTCATGTTGTCACAAGCTTGCAATTAATATTGTCCACTTTCACGTTGTCCCTAGCCCATACTTAAATTAAACTGTAGTCATTAACACAAGAATTTCATTGTTGTATAGTCCGCAATTTTTTATTGTTGGACTATAACCCTAGACAGCATTGAAACAGCCACAAGATCTGTCTAGAAGTTTGCACTCCATTGGTGTATATAATCTCTATTATGTACTGAGACTGCCCTTGACTTTAATATCAAGTTCACAAGATGTGAACTTTATGTTCCTTGTTCTTCTTCTATAGTCTGAATTACTTGACTATCTTTTTCACTGAATTCTTGTCCTTGAAACAGAGGTCTAACCTCTTATTTGTACATGTTATGTCTCCTCACAATGAACAGTCATGTCATCTAGGTCAAGTCGACATGACTTGTCTTAATGTAGGTCGACTCAATAGGCAAAGAATTAATTTAATATTTAAATATCAATTTATCTCTCGTTATTTGGAATTTCGGGACACATAATAGCTCATTAGAAAGGTAAAATTATGCCCTTTCTGATGGTCTGAGTCTCATGATGAAATTCCTTTTCTAAGATAGAAAAAAAAAATATTTCATGTGACTAATCATTTAATAGTGTAGAAATGCAAGCAGGGCAAAGTGTCTTTGAGCATTGGGCTTCTTCATCGCTTGGTCTCTTCATTTATTGCCACCATGTCCCTGCCTTCTTCAATATATTGACATCAATGACAACTAGATCAACAAGCTCCCCCTTTGTCATTAGATTGCAATATCTTTCTTCTCTCCCCCTTTAACATCAATAGCAAAGGAGTGCACAAGGACTCCCCTTGTCAAATGACATCTTAAGAATTAGCATAGTGTGATGCTAGAGGAATAACCCCCATCTTTTGGCGAATATGTTCAAGTGCTTCTTGAGGAAGAGGTTTTGTGAAACTATCAGTAATCTGCTCCTTGGTATCGATATATTCCAACTTTATGTTTTGTTCAGCTACTTGTTAATGAAGGAAATGATACTTGATTGGTATATGTTTGGTATTTGAGTGCATCATTGGATTTTTGTTGAGACTGATAGCACTTGTGTTATCACAATAGATGGTGATTGGTTGATTGGTATCTATGTTGACATTCTTCAGAGATTTCTTCGTCCATAAAATTTGAGTACAACAATCTGCAGTAGCTATATACTCGGGTTCAGCTATAGATAGTGACATCGATGTCTGTTTTTTGTTGAGCCAAGATAGTAGACAATCATGCATTTTCACTAGTACTTTTTCGATCATCGACACTTCTGACCCAATCAGCATCAGTGTATGCCGTCATAGTAAGATTTGAGCTCTTAGGGTACCAAAGACCAAAATCAGGAGTTCCCTTTACATATCTGAGAATTCTTTTTACAGCCAGCAAATGGGATTGTTTAGGAGCTAATTGAAATCTTCCCACTATTCCTACTACTTGCATAATGTCAGGTCTCGTAGCAGTTAAGTATAGGAGGGATCCAATTATTGACCTGTAATGAGTTGCATCTACCAGAGGAGAGTCATCATCTTTCCTTAATTTGCAATATGTAGTCATAGGTGTGCTCATGGGTCCACAGTCTTCCATTCCATATATTTTAAGCATGTCTTTAAGATATTTTGCTTGAGATATGAACATGCCTGTCATGGTTTGAGTTACTTGTAGTCCAAGGAAGTAAGATAACTCTCCTAAAATTAACATTTCGAACTATTTTGACATATTTTGAGCAAACTCATGGCTCATCTCATCATTATTGCTAGCAAAAATCAGATCATCAACATAGACAAGAGTGACTAGTAACTTATCTTCATCCATCTTCCTGTAGAGATTACTTCCTGCCACCCCCTTCTTGAAGCCTTATTGTAGTAGATAGTGATCCAATCTTGCATACCAATCTCTAGGAGCTTGTTTCAACCCATATAATCCATTTTTCAACTTACAAACAAAGTATTTTCCTTCTGCTAGATTAAACCCTTCTAGTTGCTCCATGTAGACGTCTTCCTTGAGTTCCACATTCAGAAATGATGATTTTACGTCCATTTGATAGACTTTGAATCCTTTTGATCAATAAAATGCCAAGAACATCCTTATATCTTCCATACAAGCTACCGTTGCAAAGGTTTCTTCAAATTCGATTCCTTCAATTTGTGAATAACCTTTACAAACAAGCCTTGCCTTATTTCTGATGATTTGTCCATCTTCATTCATTTTGTTTTTGAACACCCACTTGGTTCCAATTATATTTTTATCCTTTGGATGAGGTATTAGCTCCCATGTCTCATTCTTCTCGATTTGAGACATTTCTTCTTCCATGGCCTCCACCCAATGAGGATCCTTACTTCCTTGAGTAAAAGTTTTTGGTTCTATCATGGATAGGAGAGCAACATCACTTTTCCTTGGTGTACTTGCCATCCTTCTTTGGATTTGTATCCCCTCATCTACATTGCCAATAGTCTTCTCTTCCAGGTGATGTTTTTGGAGGAATTTCACCTTTGAAGGGGTTTGAGATGGTTCTTTTTCCTTTTTTTTCTTGATCTTTTTCCTCTTTTTTAGGCTCTTCTTCATTTTCTTCAATGAGATGGTCAACTTCATGATCTTCAATTTCCTTTTTTGGAAGGTCTTCATCAATCTTCACTTCAATGCTTTCCACTATTTTCTGTAGTCAATTATTGTAGCACTTGTAGGCTTTGCTCCTAGTAGAATATCCAAGGAATATTCTTTCTTCAACCCGAGAATCAAATTTTCCTTGCGATTCATCATTGATTTTTATGAAGCATTTGCTTCCAAAAACCTTGAAGTATTTTACTAAAGCAGGTCTTCCTTTCCATAATTGATAAGGATTCTTCTCATTATTTGGTCTTAGTTGAGTTTGATTCAAGGTATAAATTGTTGTCCCGACTGCTTCTCTCCAAAATTTTGGCTGCAAGTCAACTGCTAGTAACATTGTTCTTGCCATTTCTTGAATAGTTCATTTTCTTCTTTCAAATACCCCATTTTGCTTGGGTGTTCTAAAAGCAGAGGGTTATTTTTGGATTCCATGTGCTTTACAGAATTCATCAAATTCTTTTGATGTGAATTCCCCCCCTCTATCCATTATAAGACATTTAATCCTAGAATCCTTTTGATTTTCTACAAGAGATTTAAGATTCTTAAAGCATTCAAATGCTTTGGATTTATATCTTATGAAATATACCCACGTCATTGTAGTATAGTCATAAAAAATAAAGCAAAGTACCTTGGAGCGCCAAAGTTCTAGTTGGTCCGCATAAATCAGCATGAATGATCTCCAAAGGTTTTGATGTAGAGAACTGCTTAGTCTTGTGGTTGGTTCAAGTTTTCTTTCCATGTTGACATGGACCACATACACCCTGATTTAGCTTGAATAACTTTGGGATGTCTCGCACCGCATTGATCTTGCTGATATTGATCAAGTTATCCAAACTTGTATGTCCCAGTCGCTTGTGTCATGGCCAACTTTCATCTATTTGACTTAGGTAACATTTATCTTATTGAATTTTGTTCAGAATGTAGACATTATCTGATGTTCTAACTCCTTTCTCCACAATTTCTCCTGAGGAAGAGTTCCTTATTTCACAATCTTTACTACTAAAGACAACATTATGTCCTTGATCATGTATTTGTCTAACACTCGAGATATTGTGCTTGAGCCCATCTACCAGCAAAGCATTTTGATCCTTTCCTTTTCCATTAATAAGGGTAACAATTCCTTTTCCAGAAATTTTGGCAGATCCACTTCCAAAGGATACATTTCCTTCCTTTTTTTTTCAATGAGGCAAACTTCTTTTTGTCACCTGTCATATGTCTAGATCACCCACTATCCACAAACCAATGATTTCATCACTGTGAGCACATAGATCTAGGCCACATTTATCCATATTGGGATTCTCATCTTTTGCTTCTCTTATTTTGAGGGGGAAATTTTGTTCATTATGTACATTATCATTACATAATGAGAAAATTGGATCAAATTTGGCCAAAGGATCAAAAGAGTTGTAGGTCTTGATTTGTCCTTGCCCTTTGAGACCATATGGTTTGTTTGTTTGATCGTTCAATTTTGGTGTTTCATTCTTATGAGCCATGCAATGTTTCGCTTGATGACCAAAATATTTACAATAATAACAATGCCCAAAAAAGATAGTTTGGTACCTGTTGTAATAGCCATGATTTGAATCAACATTCTTCCTTGGAGTTACTCTTTCTTCATTCTTTGGATTTGAGATGGGCCATTTATGAAATGATTTTTCTTCTTTTAGGTTGTTGGAAAGTATGTCAGCATAGCTTTTCGCGTTATCCTTAGTACTTGATGATTATCCTTTAAAACATATCCCATATTTAGCATATTGAGGTTTTTGAGTAGTTAGGATAATGTCAAGTGTTTTAGAGCTTTCCCAACTCTTTTTTACTTGCTCCAATTCCTTCTTCAAAGGTACTATTTATGTTAGGTCCCTATAATATTATTGATCCCCCCATTACTATTGTCGTTGTATCCCTTATTGTTATTATTGTGCCCCTATTGTCCCCATATTGTTATTATTGTGCCCCATAAAATCCCTCTATTGTTATTTTTGTGCCTTTATATTATTATGTTAGTTCGCTTTGGTTTATTGACCCCATAGACTCCTCTATATAGAAAGGAGGTTTTGTCATTTGAATCATCTAAGAATTGTTCATTTGTGTAATGTAAAGGAGGTTTCCCCCTCGAAGAGGCTTATTTCTAAGGCATTCATCTATATTTTCTATCTTTTTATGAGTTGGTTTCATAACATTTGGTATCAGAGCTTTGGATTCTAGGGTTTCACTGCTCGAAACAAGTCATCATGCCATTTTCGCTATAACTTTTTTTATGTGATGTTTCAGAAGCTAAAAAAAAACCCATTTGAGCCGAAATAGTTTTGAACTTTGGGTCCAAATTTTAGAGCTTTTCTTGCTATATTTGCAAATATATGATCTGAGGAAGTTGGTGTTTTTGCTAACTCCCAAATTACATTCCAAACAGATGACCTAGGGAAAATCGTCATAATTTTTGTTTTGAGCATCAGATTGAAATCTCGTAAGAAGTTTCAGAAAGAGGACAACCTCCAGTTTTCTGTGTATCAGTTTCATGTACTAAGGTCGAAACAGTCATGTGGCACGTTGTACAAGTTTTCTCTACTGAACTAGTCTATAAACAAGTCACCATGGGAGATTTGGCATAACTCTTCCTTGGAGAATCCAATTTTGATCAGACTGGTGGCATTAGAAAGAGGACACAGAGGGATACTGAAGGTCACGATTTCAGAACTGGGAGATCTAAAATTACAAAGGTACATCAGATTCAATATCGAGCTCCTACAAGTGAAAAAAGGTGTGTATTTTTTAAAGTTTTGCATAAGCTTGGTTTGAAGAATTAGTTTGAAGGAATTCAAAGGGCATAGTGAAGCATTATTATGAGTAATTGATGCCCCGAAGAAAGAAAATGGAAACACCTAGTAACCAACTTGAAAGCTCTAGCATGATTCATGAAGAAGAGGGATAAATGCAACATGATATATCAATATTACAAAACCAAGTGCAACAAATTTCACTCTCACAAAAGGTAACAGAAAATAAGATGGATGGTTTAAAGAAATACATAGAAGCTAAGATGGATGGTTTAAAGAAAGGTGTAGAATCTAAGATGAATGACTTAGAAGCTAAGATGGACGGCGTGGAAACTAAGATGGATGGTTTGGAAGCTAAGATGGATGGTTTAAAGAAAGGCATAGAATCTAAGATGAATGACTTGGAAGCTAAGATGGACGGCGTGGAAACTAAGATGGACGGTTTGGAAGCTAATATGGATGGCATGGATGCTAAGATGAATGGCATGGATGACAAGATGGAAGAATTGAAGATAAATTTGAATAAGTTGTAGGTTTTAACCCCGTAAAGAAATTACCTGCATACGAATTCTAAATCACAGAAAAATAAACAATGCGAGAGCATAACACATATGCACAGATATTTTCCCCTGGATCCCAAAACCGAGACTACCAGCTTGATTTTTCAATATGTTCCTTTCAATGTTACAATACATATTTATACATGCCGAAGCATCCAATGCCATGGACCGAAAACCATCGCGTCCAAAACCATGGACCGAAAACCATCGCGTCAAAAAACATGTGTGAAAATCATGCACAAAACCATAGGTGGGTCCGCCCAACCTAACATAGGGTCCAAAACCAAAATTTTCCGGGGCACTGTCCCGAACCCCATAAAGTGGGGTTACGGGTACCCCTCAAACCCCCTGTTAACTATGTGGAAAGAATATAACACAACCCAACAATCTCCCACTTGTTGTTTTCTTTCCACAGGGGGCCACAAGAGAGCTCAATCATTTTTCCAGCCCTGAAACACCCATTGTTTCTCTACACCAAGAGAACTTCTCAGAGCTAACAGATTTGGTCAATGCATCTGCAGTATTCTTCAAAGTGTCCACCTTTATTAACAACACCTTTTTGTCTTCTATCATATCCCTCACAAAGTGATACTGAACATCAATGTGCTTTGTCTTTGAATGATAAGTAGGGTTCTTTGCCAAGAAAATTTCACTTTGGCTGTCACAACCTATCCTTATAGCTCCCTGTACTAACCCCATACTTGAACACAATCTCTGCAACCAAACTGCTTCCTTGCTTGCATGAGTGGCTGCCATGTATTCTACCTTTGTAATTGATAGTGCCACTACAGATTGTTTCTTACTCATCCAACTGATTGCACCTCCAAATAGGTTAAACACATACCCACTTGTAGATCTTCTCTTATCCAAATTTCCAGCCTAGTCTGCATCAACAAAGCCATGAATATCCAACACTCTGTCCAATCCTGGTCTTCCTTGGTAGCACAAACCATAATCACTAGTGCCACGCAAATACCTGAAAACCCGCTT
>APFE030455825.1:149231-200824 GCA_000404065.3 Pinus taeda | reverse complement strand
CTTAGAAACAAACAATCAAAGTCTACTATTGATTCCTTTTATGAAAATAGATGAGAGGAGAACCAAGAGGGCCAACCTGAGTCTTGCGCTTGATTCCCTCTCCTTCCTGATAGAGTCTTGCTGCTCGCTCTTTGTATGCTTAGCTTCAAAAGGACTTGTAGAATCACAACAACATACTACTATGCAAGAAACAAGGATCTAAATTCATAAATAATGGAGGATCAGATGTACATTAACAATATACAAGAATATATAAACAAGTACACCATGGTATGGAAGGAAACAAGAATAGCTTTATTCAGATAAAAAGTAGAAAGAGGATTACAACCATGAGCAGCTCTGACCTAGCATCATCCTCCAGCTAAGAAGCCCTTCTTTCACCTCAAGCAAAGAAAAATCACCCAACACTATGAATGTACACCAGAATACCAACAGCACTTCTCTATAACTTACAAAATTCCAGCCTCTCGATCTCTGTGATGAGGGATCCATTTATAGATGATTACAGAGAGGTGAGTCATCTTTTGGGATCTTGATTAGTGTCTTCTCTCTAATAGTTATTGCTTCCACTTAGAGAATGAAGATCTCTTACTCATCCCTAGTCGAAAATGGAGTGGCAAGTGTCAGAGGGGAAACTTCTGGAAGATTCCATGATCTTCCACCTCGCATTTTGGTCCCTGCCATTTGTCCATTCCCGACCATCGCACCTTACAGAGGAGCAAAACAGTATGCATCGCACCCTGTACATTGGGAAGGTGATATGCATCACACCCTCGGCATGGAGCTTTCAGTATGGTCTAGTTTTGACCATTTATGAGCAGTTTTCGGTGGAGAAGTTCTGGGAGATGATGTAATCAGTTGAACTTGTTCCTTTAGGCAGTGAAGCAACCCTTTTAGGGAATTAAGAGCCCTCAGTTTATGGACATTTGTGATTGGGGTTGCAGTTCCCAAAAATGTCTATAACATGTATGCAGACTTAGAAAGTCTCTCTTTGGTATAAAATAGGCTCCAAGGGCTTGGTATTACTATCTTGACAAATATCTTCACCAACAAGGTTTTTCAAGGGGGTCAGCAGATAGCAATCTATATACAAAGATTGAGACTAATAAATTGTTAATAATTGTTATTTATGTTGATGATATCATTTTTGGTAGCAATGAAGAATTCGTGAGTCAGAATTTTGCTTCAGTAATGCAGCAAGAATTTGAAATGTCTTTTCTTGGCAGGGACCATTTGATTTGCATACTAGGGATGAGATAATTTGCTTGGTTGAGACTGCATCTTGTTACCATTGGGGTGCATACTGGTTTAGAATCTTCCATGCCATACTTTTTCAAAATCTGTTTGAGATAATTGGTTGTGGCATCTTGCTACACACAACTACTTCGGATGATGCAAACCTTGCAAGACATTTAGATCACATGTACTCCACCCATCTCCATTCTATGTGATAATACAAGTGTCATCCGTATTTCAAAGAATCTAATCATGCACTCCAAGACCATGTACATACCCATCAAATATCATTTTCTTCATGAACAAGTGCTTGAACAAATGGTCAAATTGGAGTATGTTCCCTCCAAAGAATAGGTTGTTGATATATTCACTAAACCATTGCCTAGAGAGACATTTGAATATCTAAGACAAAAGCTGGGAGTAGTTGCTGCATAATCCTGCTGTTAAATCATGTTTTTTAGAGAAATGTTGTTATACGTGAGTTTCATGAAGCATAGTCACATACATACGCAAGTTTCTATGGGCACAGTCACATATATGTTGGTTTGAGGAAAAGCAGTGGGCCAGACTCAAGAAAATGGGTCTAATATGGTTCTGCCAATTATCTGCTCTGTTTGATGATGGTTACAATCTACTGATAACATTTGGAAATATGTTAGTCCTCATACGTTGTTGATAACTTGATGTATATTTGATTTATGATGATGCCTTGATATTTCTTACTGATATATGCAATAATCAGATTTGATAGTGAACATCTCGTAGAGGTTCAAGGGGAGCATATGCTTGTAATAATGCATTGTTGGCATTATCTTAGAAGATCTTGGTACAAGATCCACATAATTTTTTTTATTCAGATGACTCTTTTGATGATGGAAATATATAGGCTATTGATCCTGATGTTGCTGATGGTGCAGATCATATATGGTGTATGATAGTTGCTAATGACTATCATGGTCTTGTTTATATTAGTGGTCCTTATTATAAATGTCATGTAAAGGTCATGAAAAGACATAATTTGTAACCTCACTATGCATGGGATGGATGATGTAATACTTCTTGTTTTTGTCATGTATAAACAATTTGTTTATCCCCACTTGGTTGGGCGGATGAGTCAAATTTGGTATATCCCCACTTGGTTAGGAGATGGAAGTATGAGTCATTGGTGATAGGAAGGTCATCCTCACATAGTTGATTTATAGATTCATGTTATTCTTTTAGAAAATCTTCTTGCAAAATTTGCTAGTGCTCAAGGCAAGCATGGACTTAATCATGGGAGCTCAATCAGTACATGTCATCGTATCAGAGAATTCAGCAGGGGGAGCATGACCCTTTTCCCTTGATGTCAAAGGGGGAGAGTGACTTGGTGTTTTTGTTGCCATCAAGTCCAAAGGGGGAGATTGTTGGCATTATGATACAGGTGTTGTCCTTGATGGCAACTCACTCAGATGAAAGATCACAGTACAATGGGTTAACAACAAAGAATTATAGATCAGACTACAAAGAATGAAGAAAGAGAGGTATACGTAGGTTCACCTTGACCAAGGTGCATATACACACAGTTTCACTGAACACAAGTTGTGTATACGTATACACACACTTTCATAGAAGGAAAAGCACGTATCTTGGAAGACTAAGTTTTTGGTCCAAGGTATTTGGTCCATGGTATTTTGATCCATGGTATTGGTCCAAGGTATCTGGTCTGAGGTATTGGCCCTAGGTATTTGGTCCAAGGTATTGGTCCTAAGTGGTTTTGGTCCAGTTCGCAAGTATCAAATATCTGATGAAGTGTAAGATCTAGTATGTAGGTTATTGGCTTATGGTGTTGTGCTTGATCTAAACTAGGGATGAACCTTAGAGGTTGATGAAGGATAAGATCTAATGATGGATCAAGATCTTAAGGCTTGAAATGAATTATCTTTATATGTTTTGATCATGTTTATTCTAGATCTGAATACTGATGCATGTGTTATTCTGTAAATATTATGATATGGGTATAACTGAACTCTGGAATAGCTACAAAATTATGAATTAATATTTGTAGATGTATACGTTGGTTGGCTTTGAGAAAAGCATGTATACACGCAGGTTCGACACATGGAAGTAGCCTATACCTTATAAAGTATGTTCCAGTTGTTTCAATTTTCTATTGTATAGTTCTGGGTTCTGGTTTGGGTTCTAGTTACAATATTTTGGAGACAATATTTTGAATGATCAAATTGATGGGTTGTTAAAGTAATTGATTGATTTGGTTGTGGTTGGTTTAGAAATTGATTGGTTGATGCAAATGTATTTGATGATTGAATTACAATTATGATGTTCTTTATGGATTCAGTCTGAAAATGTATGAAACATGGTCCTTGGAGGAAGAAAGAAGGTCGTAGCCTTCTGTAGGTCGCAGCCTACATACTAGTAATCATATTGTCTAGTACAAGAGTTAAGGGGTTGTAGATTCCTTCCAGTAAAAGCTGGAGAAAGATAGAGGGTTGTAACCTTCTATAGGTAGAAGCCTACGTACTGGTATAAGTCTACACCAGTACAAAATTGTAAACAAATTTTCTTATTATTAAAAGAAGACAGATATGACAGCAGCAGGTGGTTTTCACCCACATTGAGTTTCCACCTTATATCTTGGTGTTCATGTGTGTTGCTTATGTGTGATGCTTTATTCTACTTTTACTGCGCTATCTAATAAATATCTGATATACTGGTTAAATTTCAATGCATGACAAATTGGGTAAATCAAAAGTTCTCTGCATATACGCTGGTTGCTTTAAGTACAATCACGTATACACTCTAGTTCACTTAGTTGAAGTAGCGTATACAAATATGTTTGGAAAATACCAATTATTGATCTGATAATACTGATTCACCCCCCTTCTTAGTATTATATCCAATAGGTTATCCCCTATTTCTGATCCAAGGTGTCTAGACCCATTCCTTTGTCAGATCTTTTAGAATGTGTTTTCCATAACACCATCACCCTCACTTTTATGTGCATGTCACTCTCTTAAAATATCGAAGATCTTAAAGTCACTTGGTGGACTTAACTTAAAAGAATGTGTATTTATAATCATTATTGATTCATACATAGCCACTTTTTTAACACTCATGTAGTGTTATCCCCCCATACTCTTTTCGTCTAACTTGGTCTACAACAATAATGTTTTTTATTAATGTGCATGTAATTTCATATTTATAAAACTATGATATTTAACCCCAAAACATATAAAAGCATATGTACACAGGCATAATGGACCCAAAACATATAAACACATATGCACATGGGCATATCAACCCCAAAAGTAATCCTCAGCTCACCAACCTAATCAATATGTATCAGATCACCAACCTAGGTTTCGTATGTGCGTGTTTATTTACAATCTGGGGTCAAATTAGGGTGTTTATTCCCCTCCCCCTCTTTTATGGATTGTCCTCAGTGCATTAAAAACTAGGATTTTTAACCCCAAAATATATAAAAACATATGTACATAGGCATAATGGACCCAAAACATATAAACACTTATGCACATGGGCACATTAGCCCCAAAAGTAATCCTCATCTCACTGACCTAATCAATATGTATCGGATTACTAACCTAGTTTTCGTATGTGCATGTTTATTTACAATCTAGTGTAAAATTGTGGTGTTATATTCCCCTCCCCCTTTTTTATGCATTGTCGTTAGTGCATTAAAAATACATAAATACACACACACACACACACACATAGATATATATATATATATAGAGAGAGAGAGAGAGAGAGAGACACACACACACACACACACACACATATACAACAAAATTATCCAAAAATATGAGGGTACTCTTCCTTCATTGCATCTTGATGCTCCCATGTAGGATCCTCAATATCAAAATGTGTCCACTTCACCTTTTCCAAGGCAATGGCTTGATTACGGAGAATTTTGACCTTCCTGTCTAAATATTTTACTAATTAGACTTGAAAGTTTCCCTCGAACTCCACATCAATCATATTACATTCAATGACATGTTAGCATTAAGAACATATTTTTTAAGAAATTAATTATGATGCATGTTATTAGTATGCATGTATACTAGCAATGCAACCCTCTATGCAATTGGGCCAATCCTCTCTGGGATTTTATATGGCCCACAAAGTCTAGTTGCCAGCTTTGCCCAGCTACCTAGTTTCATTGAAATTTTCTTGACCTTCACTTTCAAGAAGACTTGATGACCAACTTTTAGTTCCCTATTTATCATGTTCTTGTATGAATATATTTTCTCTCTATCCTAGGAAACCTTCAAATTCAACATGTTTTTCATTACTTTCTCTTGCATTTCCCTCTTAGCAAGTCTACCCCAATAATGGTCATGTTGATTGTGTTTTCCCAACACATAATTATGTTACATTTCCCTCCATACGAGACCTCAAATGGGTTCATCTTTAAATATTCTTGCTATCAATTATTATAAGAAAACTCCACCAAGTGAAAATACTCTTCCCATTTTCATGGTTTATGCATCACGTGAATTCTCAACATGTCTTCAACATGATTAACTCTTTCTATTTGAACATCTAAATCCCAATGGTATGATTTGATAAAATTTATGATAGTTACAAATCCCTTAAATAAAATTATCCAAAAATTTGATGTAAACTTGGGATCCATGTCTGAAATATTTCTTTCGACACACCATGTAGCCTAGAAATTTCCTTCATACAAAATTCAACACCATTTCCTATTAATTTCATTTGAATTAAATGGGTAGCCTTAGTGAGCTTTTCCAGCACTACCATGATGGAATCATGTTGCCTCATAATATTAGGAAGATTTGTTGTAAAGGAAATAGAAACATATTCCCATTTCCACTTAGGAATGGTTAATATATTTAACAACCCAACTATATGTCTATTTCAGCTTAACATTTTGGCATTATAAGCACTTGACTATATAATCAGACACCTAATTTTTCACATATGGCCAAAATTATTGTTTCTTGTTTACTGAGATTGCCTTTTGGTACCCTAGGTGTCTAGCATAAGGTTCCTTGTGAATTTCATTCAACACTATACTTTTCAAGCCCTGATAATTTGGCACATAAATCCTACATTGGTAGATGATAATTCCATCCATTCCCAACTCATAATTCTTGTAATTTGATTGTAAATTACCTTGTAGATTTCTTTTTATTTCCATGTATTTCTTATTTGAATTTTCAGCTTCTAAAAGTCTATTTTTTAAATAAGATTTGCGTATTTGGTTTCATTGATTCAGGCCATTCTAGAGAGTTCTCAATTCAAAAATTTATCCCATGAGGTAGTGCCTCCAAATTTTTAAGGAATGTATAATGGCTTCCAACTCTAAATCATGACTTGCATAATTCCTTTCATGTTCTTTTAGATTCCTTTATTCATAACATATCACATGCCCATTTTGCATGAGGACTCCTATAATCCCCTCCTATCATGGACCAGTGAACACAATGAAATATTCATTTGGATCAACTATATTTGGTATAAGTGCACTTGTTACTATTTTTATTAATTTTGAAGGGCCTCTTCACATTTATTAGAAAATTCAAATTTCACACCCTTCTTTTGCAAGGAAGTGATAAGAAGGGTTATTTTGGACAATCCCTCAATAAATATTCTATAGTAGCCTTCTAAGCCCATTAAGGATCTAACTTTTATCACATTATTAGGTGTTGGCCACTGTTTTATTGCTTTAATAATTTCTAGGTCTATTGTTATCCCTTCCTCTAAAATGATATGACCGAAATAATGAAATTTACTTCGATAAAATGAACATTCACTCAACTTGGCATACAATTGATTTTCTCTAAGTATCTATAACAACATCCTGAAATGTTTTTCATGCTCTTCCTTGGAATTAGAATACACCAAGATTTCATCCAAAAATAAAATAACAAACTTATCTAAACAACTCTCGAAAAATGCCATTAATAAGGTAGATTGGTTTTTAAGATAATTTTAAATCTCTTTTACAATGTATTAGTTTATAGTGATTGATTTTAATGTACATGTGTGGATCTTGTACCATTTTGATTTTGAACTACACGTAGTATGAAAGTGTTGATTATTATATGTTAATTATTTTCTAATTGGCATACTGACTTGAAAATCAATGTTATAGATAGCCTCTCATCCATATGTTCATTGTAAACATTCTAGGGTGATGGTAAATATGATTATTTATATATTGTTCACTAATAGTTATGTGTGTGTAATAACACATAAGAAGACACTAGGGAACAATAAATCTCAAGAAGGAATGGAGTAATACAACACTATAATGATAGCATGGTCGTAAAAAAGAGTCAGTGGAGAAAAGGAGAAAGGAAGGATCCCCTGGTCGGATGGACACCTTGATAAGTATAAGAGCTAAGATGAGAATTTATAAGCTAACAATGAAAGGATTTCCATGGCTCAGGAATAGCAAGCATAAGTGAACACAATTATACTATGAAGCCTGAAAATTTTGAAAATGCAGAAGCAACATGATCTAGGTGCTAGCTACCTAGGAAAGAATAAAGGTAGGAAAAATCCATCAAGATTTGGAAGGCATGAATTGAGGGTTGGTGATGTAAGAGGCAGCACATCTAAGAAAATGTAAAAGCATAATAGTGAAGACATAATGAGAGGTGGAACTCGACTAAGTACTCTGAGAGGAGGTCAAGCATTCATGAGCAACTTTCTAGTGTTGCAACTAAAATATGTTATCAACATAAAAGGAAAGAAAATATTTCATGTCAGGATAATTTAAGAAGGAAAATCCTCCTACATTCGATGGAGGTGTGAAGAAGGTTGAGGAATCAGAGGCATGATTGCAAGGGATGAAGAAGTATTTCAGGGTGCATGATTACTCTGAGAATATGAAGTTAAGAGTAGCCATTTTTAGCCTAAAGGGCAAGGCTAACATCTAGTGGAAATATTTAAGGAATGTAAAAGATATTATAGAGAAAGAGTTGTCCTAGAGGATATTAATGAGGTATTTTAGGGAAAAGTTCCTATCTAAAAGCTACTATGACAATAAAGCTAAGGAATTATGTGAGCACAAACTAGGGCAGCTAACAATTGTTGAATATATGACTAGATTATTGGATTTGTTGAGGTATATGTCTTACCTCAAGGATGAAAAATAAATTATCCGTAGGTACCTTAGTGAACTACCATAGGCATTCAGGGATAAAATACAATTTTATGAGTATAAAACATTGGAGGAAACCATCAGGAAAATGAAGTATTGCTACAAAAAATCCAAGCACAATTATGAGTTCAAGATTGATTAGAAAATGAGGGGGAAACCTGGGTTTAAAGGAAAATAACAGAGGTTTGTAAGACATCAGATAGGATGAGGAAACATGAAGTATGCTGCATCTTCTACGACAAAGTTTTAGTACAATACCTCTACTACTTATTTGTATCGATTCACTAAGCCTATAGGAGAAGATGTCGAGAGGTTTAAAGGAAAACCTATTTAGTGTTGGACTTGTGGAGAAAACCACTGATAGAGAGATTATCCTCAATGATAGAAGAAATGTCTAAGAGTGTATAATTTACATGAGGTAGAGCATGCCACAGATTTATGTACATTTGACAGCAGGCCAATCACCAAGCATTAGTGATCGATATGGAAGGTATGATCAATAATCAACCAGTTTCAATTTTGATAGACCTAGGTTCTAATTTCAGTTATGTTAGCCCCAATATTTCAAATATATTTGCATTGCAGAAGATAGACCATGAAAAATCATGGTTGGTGCAACTAGAAATAGGGACTAAGAGGTGAGTTGAAATTGTGATGAGGTCATGCCTTGTAGAAATAAATAGCATGCCTACACACACAAACCTGAACTTATTACCAGTAGGTTTATATGAAATGTTGGTCAGCATGGATTGGTTGGTAGGACATAAGATCAAAATTAATTGCTTCAGTAAATCAATTGAATGCCTAAACAACAAAGGGGAAAGGTTAAGTTTCAACAAGAAACAAAACCAGTGATACATCAGTAAATATCAATGTTACAAATTAATAGGTGTAGCTAGAAGGGATGTGAATTGTATGTTGTCAAAGTGACCAAAATTAGTTTGGAAGAACACCAAATCTTAAATAAATTTTAGGACATGCTTCCTAAAGAAATTCTAAGATTTCTACCATGAAAGGAAATCAATTTCTCAATAGAATTATTTCCGAGAGTAACATGTGTAAAGAGCCTCATATCACATGAGTACACCAGAATTGGTGGAATTGAAATTGCAATTAAAATAAATGTTGTATAGGAGATACATCAAGCCTAGTGTATCACACTAAGGAGCACCTATATTATTTTTAAATAAGAAATATGGCATCTTGAGACTGTGTATTGATTATAGACAATTAAATAAGGACACCATAAAGGATAGGTACCTTTGTCGAGGATTTTTTATTTGTTCAATCAATTTAGAGGGGTTTTTTTATTTTCAAAGATCAACTTCAAGTTTGGGTACCATCAAGTATGAATCAAAGATGAGGACATTCACAAGACAACATTTAGAACTAGGTACGAGCACTATGAATTCGTGGTTGTGTCATTTAGACTCAAAAATGCCCCAACAACATTTATGTGTTTAATGAATAATGTTATTAGTCCATATTTGGAAAAAAATTTCATGTTTTTTATTGATGACATCTTGGTTTTTAAAATACCAAGAAGGATCATGAAAATCATTTAGCAACATTTTTGCAATTTCTAAGATAGTGCAGGGTCTATGCCAAATTCAGAAAGTGTGAGTTCTTTTAGTCACAGGTTCAGTAACTGTGACATATTGTATCCATGGAAGGAGTGGAAGTGATCCAAAAAATATCAAATCCATTATGGAGTGGCATACTCCTCAAAATGTGACCAATGTCAAATCCTTCATGGGATTGGCAAGTTATTAACAGTAAAAAATTTCATCCAAAATTTCTCAAATATTGGGTATACAGTCACATCACTACAAAGAAAAGGAATTAAATTCCAATGAACAACAGAATGTGCAGTCATATTTGAGCACTTAAAACACATCCTCAAGTACGCACCAATATAGAGGACAAAAAATCTAGAAAAATATTTTGTTGTTTGTACAAATACTTGCAAGGAAGGTCTTGGTGGAGTCCTTATGTAAGAGGGATGGGTAATTTGTTATGAGTCAAGGAATTTGATTAATCATGAGTGAAATTATGTCATTCATGACTTGGAATTAGTAGTTATATTGCACGCGTTATAAATTTGGAGTCATTATCTTCTTGGAAGGAATTGTGTTTTGATGTCAAATAATAGAGGGCTGAGGTATATATTTGATCAGCCCAAGCTTAATGCAAGATAGGTAAGGTGGATAGCATTAATTAGTGAAACTGATTTTTAAATAAAGTACACCAAAGGCAAGGAAAATAAAGTAGCATATGCACTTAAGAGGAGGATACAAGTGGCTCATGTGATAGCCATCAATACTTGTGAAGTCAACATCCAAGAAAATACTAAATAGGAAATGTAGAAAAATGAGCATTACCAGCAAGTGAAAGAATGCTGCAACAAGAGCTAGAAGGAGAATTGAGCAAGAACTACTCCCTCATGAAGGATGGACTGTTAAATTTCAAAGGAAGGTGGTATATATCATGTATGGGTGACTTAAAGAAGCTCATCTTGGATGAATTTAATAAAATACCATATCCAGGTCACCCTAATTATCAAAAGATGATAAAGGCCATGAAGCAAATATATTATTGGCCAAGTATGAAAAAGAATGTGGTTGACTGTATTGATAGATGCTTGGAGTTCCAACAAGTAAAAGTGGAATGTATGCACCCAACAGGATTTCTACTTCCAATTTGTGTTCCTAAATGGAAGTGGGGGTCATTTCTATAGAATTCATTACCAAAAATCTAAGGACATAAGGAAGTATGATGCCATAATGGTGGTGGTAGATAAGTTGAGCAAGGTGGCTCATTTTGTAGCTATTAAATCCATTTACAAGGCAATCAATATTGCTCTAATTTTTATGAATTAAATATTTATATTGCATGGTATACTAAAGAAGATCATATCGAATCGAGATGCCATCTTTACCTTGAAAATTTAGAAAATGTTGTTGGCTAGTTTTGGGGTAGAGTTGGATTTACCACAACATACCATCCTCAAATAGATGGAAAGACTGAAAGAGTTAATAAGGAGTTGGAGGACATGATCAGATTGTATTTCATTCATCAACCTAAAAGGTGGGAAGAATTTCTACCTTAGATATAATTTTCCTACAACAATGGTTACCAAGAATCAATGAAAATGACTCCTTTTAAGGCTATGTATGGTAGGAAGTGTAACACACCCATCACACCCATCATCTGGAATGATCTAGTGAATAGGGTATTTCTTGGATTTTACATTTTGAATGAAATGGAATAAGAAATAGTTGCTAACATGAAAAATTTAAAAATAGATCAAGACAGGAAAAAGAGTTAAGCAGATCAACAGAGAATGCAGAGGAAATTCCAATTATGGAAACATGTTTATCTCCATATCATACCAAGGAAATTTCAGTGACAATTGGGCATTTTGCAAAGCTTGCACCTAGATTTTGGGGACCATTTCAGATTATCGAAATAGTGGGGCCAATGGTCTATAGATTTGTCTTACCACCCATAATGAAGGAAAATAATGCTTTCCATATTTCTTTGCTTAAAATATATGGCCATGATACTAGGCATGTTATTGATTGGTTCGTGATATAGGTGGAATCCAAGGGAGAATTCCAACCAAAGGCATTATGAATTATGGATTGGAAGTAGTTCATGCTCTAGAATCGAGCAATCGACCAGGTCAAGGTGCTATGGAAGCACTTTGGACTAGATCAATCCACTTGGGAAATGGTTGACCAAATGAGGGTATCATACCTATATTTATTTTCTATGTAAGAAAATGTAAATGTAAATGTAAATGTGAATAGAGCTATGTATATAAAGCTCAATGTAAGTTTAGTGATTGGGTATAGAACACTAAGGATGGTGTTCCTCTAAGGGGAAGGGGTTTCTAACTACCTTTTCTAGTTTCCGCCTCATGTAAACGTTTTCATGTGAAATTATAATTAAATTGTGATAAATATAAAAATGACTAGACTGCAGAGAGGATATAAATTCAAAGCTTGAAAGATAGGAAGGTTCATGGGAATGGCTTGGGGAAATATCAATACTTTGAATTCTACATTTAATTCCACCCACATCTCTATGGAATTAAAAATAAGCTATTTCAAGCATTAAAATAGAGAATGCTCATTTGAGAAAAAGGATGAGCCATCCACTCCTGTGAGACGTGTTCTTCTAGTCCACACATAATATAATGGGTAGATAAAAAGGCGTTACGTTTTGGTATATGCATTGAAGGAAACCCCAGCATAGGCAATGAAATAGACATATGGGAGACTACACACTCAAGGATTAAGAGATGAGAACAATGGAAAATGCATTCAGGAGTGAGTGCATGGACAAGAGAAAGTGTAGACAACAAAGGAAAAAATCCCACAAAGGAAAAGGAAGAGCATGTGCAGCACTAGAGTTTTCTCTGGTTTATTGTGTTGTTAACTAGGTGGAGCACTAGAGAGTGCTCTGGGTTCCTATGTTGTTAAACAGGTGAAGCACTGAAGAGTGTTATGGATTCCTATGTTGTTAATTAGGTGAAGCCCTTGGTTAGTTCTCTCAATTCCTATGTTGGTTAGCATATGGAGACTATGTTCTCTAGATTCCTGTGGAGTTTATCAGGTGGGGATGTGGTGTGATCTAGATTCCTATGGGTATAATAGGTGGAGACACTATGGACCTTAGATTCCTAGAAGGTGAAGCGAATGGAGATACTTTGAGCTCTACATCCCTAAAATGTAAGACTAAGTAGAGAATTGTGTGCTCTAACTCCCTAAAGTGTTGTTTGAGTGGAGATATTATGTACTATGGACTCCTAGTTTTCAGGTGGAGGCACTGTGTACTCTAGACTCTCACATGATTGTTAACTAGACTGATGTGAATTCCCTTGAGCACATTACTCCTCCAGCTCTAAATATGGATCAAAGGTGGTTAACTACAATGAAGAATAACATTGTAGGTGACCTATGGTTTAGAGGAAAGTCGAATTCCCTTCCTTAGTTTTCATTCATTCAAGCTATATATATAAGTGTATTTACTCATGTCCACTATGAATAACCAACGATGTTGTTAAAAGTAATAACAAATATTCTATCAGCACTATCTGTGGAGGAATATTTATTTTTTCTTGTCTATGATGAAATGTTATTTATATGTTTTCCATGGTTATGGGAGGTTGGATACCTATGTGCATAGTTGTTGTTATAATTCTAGGTGTAGAGACGTTTACATGGTCATGTATGAATTCTTAATATTCTTAGGTTAACCATTACAGTGTATGAAATTCATTGCTTACCATGATGTAGGCACTATGGATTTCTATGCTTAAGGCTATTGAAAGGTATGAGTGTTGATGCTTGATAGTAGGCTTGATATTGTATTTATTTATTGAATTTATGGCTCGAATCAATGTTTGAAATCTTGAAATGGGAATGAAGGTTTAATTCATGTGGGAATTTAGTGCTAAGTAACTTTTGTATTAATGCGAGTTTGGGCAAAGTCCCTAGAAATTGCTTAGAATGTCTAGTCTACATATCACGAAGATTCATACTTTTATACAGGTCTAATGAGCCCAATAAATTTATAAAAGAAAAACAAAATTTTACTGATTAACCACTAATAAAATGATTAATCACCTAATGAGGGTGATTAGAATTAATACCATGTCATGCCAAGTGCTTAAAGTATCATCTTTGGAGTTGGCATGGAAATGACAAAAGGCACAGGACAAGAACATGCCCAACACTTGCCCCCAATGTTGTCTATCATACCATAGATTGGTGGGGGGATTTCTTCCATATATGGGTGCATTGGTACTATTAAAAAAGGATGTTATAGAAAGGACCTTCCATCTTTCAATGGAAAAATCATTATTTTGCGTGGAGGACCCAAACTCAATTATACCCATAACTTGGGTTGAGGTGGAAAATGCCACATTAGTTGAGTAAATCTATGTGGATGCCACATGGGACACAGATGACATGTGCATGTGATGTTGAAATATTTTTGACATGGTACATTGTTAATGAGACACATAGTAGGTAGAAATTTCCTTTTTGGATGGCCAAGTGGATCAGTTTTGGATGACTCATGGTACCTTCAGAGATGCCAGATGTCATGTTGACATCAGTATGACATCAATGTGACATTAGCAAGGGACAAACTTTATGTTGGGTGCACTTAACAAAGAGTGTGACATCAAATTTGGTGCCATCAAATGGGGAAATCTCTAATACATTTTTTTGTGTAGCACCAAGACCCAATGTGATGGTTTGGGGAAATAGTCACACTTAATGAAAGGTGTGTAACAGAAACATATCTTAAGTTATTTATGCTTCCATTGATGGTTTTGGACTCCCTCCCCTTGGTTAACTATTGGAAGGATAGGGGTTCCATAATTAATATAGATTGTTGATTTAGATAGGTGTCCATATGGAGGAAATCAAGTGGGGAGGAGATGCATGATGTTTAAGACAAAGCATATACCCACTTCCCTTCATTAATTGTCATAAGGGAGGGGGGGGGTTGCAATTAACATGGGTGCCTGATGAAATTTTTTTCCATTACATTGATGGGTTAATAGTGTGAATTTTAACTCCTAGTTTATTATGATAGTATATAACATCAATTAATGAAAGATGTGCTAAGGGTCGGACGCGTGGGGCCCATGGGCTAGGTAATGTGGTAGGTGCCATGTGGACTTGGCCATGGTCATGTTGGTACCTCGAGTGACATGGTACCACCTGGATAAGGTGGGGTTACATGTAAGTACCACACTGGTGCCATGTGGATGCCACATTAGTGCCACATGGAAATTCCTTGCCTATGTTGCAAGGATTAACTTCAAAATAGAATAACTTTTGTTCTATGTATCGAATAAAGATAAGTTTTACATCACTAGAAATATCTTAATAGAAGAATTTAGTGGTGTTATCCAAAGTTAATTTTTCTAACTTTAGTGAAGAATAAATTCTTTAACCCCATTTCCATAATGAGACGATGGAAGTTGGGTTAGTTCGAAGTAACACCTCCCACCTGTCTAAATTACTCTAAGGGGGTGGGAAGGAGAGTTACACCTTTATATTCCCTTTGAAGGGTGATGTGATGGAGAGAGGACGATATCCATGAAGTTCCATAAATGGTGACATTTTTTGTGGAAGGATCTGTTGTACCACCATTCTTCCAAGGGAACCCATCTGACCCATTGTATCTATTTATCATATGAAAAGAAATATGTATATCATTTTAAACACTTATTCACAATATTATTTTTCCCATCAGATTGAGTATGGTAACATTAACTATGATAAAATTGAGTACCAAACAAGAAAATAATGTAGTCCAAAAATTTCCTGTGAAAAATGGATCTCTATCACTTACAATAGTCTTCAATATTCCATGTGGCTGTTGGAAATTTTCCATGAATGATTCTACCCCTATAATTACTTTAAAAGGATGATAAATATAGAAAAAATGGGAATATTTTTTCATTTGATCTATCGACTATTAATTTTTGCAACTACTTTCAAATTCCACCTTGGACAGCTTAAATGACTGAGATAATGATTGCATTAGATTCCGCTTTTCTATAGGACCAAAATCGACCTAAATATCACCTTATTTAGACAAGCGGATGTTGTTTTTTGAATTATTTTATTGTATTATGGAATGGGTCATCCCTTACCACATGTTTAACTTCTTAGGTCGGCCTCAACCCCAAGTGAACCCTTAGGAAAGCCTATAAATAGAAGAGATCTCAAACTCATTTAGACACATTGAAAAATCCATCTTTTGTTCTCTTATTGTCTTGGTTAACATAGTTCTGTCAGAGGAAGGTTCGCACAAGGGTCTGAAATCTTAGGGTCGAAGCTCGCATTGATCTAGGGTTTTCTAGATCTCGGATGCTCACACAGAACTAGACATTTTAGACCCTAGACATTGACATAGTGTGTTATGGGAGTGTCCAAGGAGTCTTGGACACTGGAATAGTGGGTTATGAGAACATCCAGGGCTTTAGAGGTAGATCAGGTTGTAGTTGTCCCTAGACGCTCACAAAGAGTGGTGTTGAGAGTGTTTTAGCTGCCATAGACTCTCGTACAAAGTGGTACATGAGAGCATCCTAGTTGCCATAGAGTCTTGCACAATAGCCTTATGAGAGTGTCTAGGACTTGAAGTAGTTCTAGGTATGTTTATCCCCAGATGCCCTCATCCAACTCACCTAAGAGCCTCTAGATCCATTCTGGAAGTAGGCATCTAGTTATACAAAGAGTGTCTAGATCTGCTATCAACACTCACAAAGATCCTCCTCCCTATGTTTGGGACTCATGGATGAGATTTATGTATTCCAAATATTTCACTCAGTGACAATAGTGTTCAACAGTGTTCAGATCAGTGGCAGTCGTATCCAACAATTGACTTCAGTTTGTGACAGCACATTACAACCATCAAAATGAGGATTTTTTTCAAGGAAGATTAGGTTTGTTTCATGGATATCATGGTTTCTTAGTTCCATAGATAAAGTTATGGATCATTGTACTCTCGTTTTCTGAATCACTTGATGACTATCTAAGAAGAATAATATTTGTAAGGGTTTTCCCTGTAGTGGGTTTTTCCCTAGTCTCAGACCAATCGTGGTGTCTCTATGTGTGCATGTTTTTTTTCTATTACTCCTTTATGTTCTACTGCATTGATGATGATGTTGTTGTTCTTCCTATATAATTGCATATGCTGATGAATAATGGTGTAGACGTGAATAATGTAATGATTATATTGGGTGAACTTAATGTATTAATGATGAAATACAATTATCAAAGAAAATAACAATGTAGCCCTATGAAACAAATAACATGATATCAGAGCTAGGTTGACGAAAATTCATGGAGATCACCCTGATGATGACACCTTTGATGGAAGTAAGAAGAGGATGCAAGAGACCGAAAATAATTCTAGGGTTTGAAGAAAACCCTAGGAAACTTGACCATTAGGGTTTGATGGATTCTATGAGGTTAGGGTTGGAAGAAAACCTTGGTTTATGGAAACAATACGAGGTATGTAACCTAGATGGTCAATGTGAAGATGATCAAGCAATTGTGGGAGATGTGATGAAACCATAGATGAGATAATCCCGAGTAGACTTGGCTGGATAACTGAAGGAAACATTGGTATATGCATCATGGACATTGATGGCTCTTGAAGATTGGTTCAAGAAGGAAAGGACCACCTCTCATTGAAGATAAGTAGTTCTTGAATTATGATGCCTCTTACTTTTTTCTAGACCTATGGATCTGATGATTATGGTTATTGATTATACTTATTTCATATGTATTTGAGTATATGGATGATTCTAACCTCCTTAATGAGATGTGATGAGAAAATTCTTCTTGAGGATCATTTGAGATGCATGAAGGATGGCTAGATCTGGAAAGAGGTAAAGAGGTTCTTGATGAAAAGGTGACAAGCACTACAATATTCCTACAAGAAGGTGCACAAGTATTTGAATACCACAAGGTATGCATGGTATGTTGTATTCAGATATAACATTGATGGCTCGATAAGCCCTAAGGTATTATGAGAATTTCTCTTTATTTGATGGCTCATACATGCATATTAAAGTGACTTGGATATATGTTTCCTATGATGAAATGATGCACTTGGTATTGAAATTTTTTATCTTGTTGAATTCTATGATGTTGATAATTTGATACACTTGATGATTGGCTAACATCCATATGTTGAACATCTTGATCCTTTAAAGAAGACTAGCACCTTGACTCTAGTAAGTGATACTCTTGATACTTATCATGATGTATTCCATATAGAATGATAGCTCATTGACTCCTATACATGATTTTGTTGATAATGCTTGTGTTAAGCATGCTGAAATAATATGGAAAGAGAGATTGACACTCTCTTTGTTTTGATGGAGTTTTATTGAATGACCTTACTTGATCTTATTGATAATAAAGTGCATAGTAACCTTGACGTTAGAGGTATAACTGTAAGATTGATATTCTAGATCTCTTACTACCAGTGGTCTTGTCTTGATGACATATGGTTAAAATAGATGCCCTAACTTGATGAAGTGACTTGATTGAAAGTGTTATTGTGCTCATAATCATTGAGATACGATGTTGCATCTATCTGTTGCTTTGAGTCTAACCTTTGATGAAATATTGATTTCATGATGACGATAGCCATGATAGATATATGCTTATGATCTAACATATATGTTGTTGCTTGAACCTAGTAGAGACAGGCTGATGACATGAATGAAGATGAATGAAGTAGATCGCTAGTCAAAGGGAGAATCTCTTCTCAAACTACTATTTTCATTTTATATTGTTGAATTATGAATTTTTTGTATCTGAAAATATTGAATTGCATCAGGTCTCAGATCTAAAGCCCATACATAAATTAGGGTTTCCGCTCCTGACGTAGTCACGGAACTAGGAGATCTCATCCCTAAACGCATGCATGCTAAGGCCCAGAGAGTGTCCACATAGCTAAATATGCTCCCGTGCTAACCTGAAGGGAGCATCCATGGGTTTTACTATTGTTGACCATCATCTAAATCTTTCTGAAGCTATCTGAAATTTGAATCAAGGTGTCTCTGACATATTCTGTCATTGTAATATGATATCTAAAATTGATGAGTTCAATTGTTGATCACATAAAAAGGAAGTATTGTGCATGAAATCGGATAGTAACCTGGAAGATTTCAGTACATAGATGTGTTGCAAATAATGGAAAGATTTGCAAGCATGAAAATCTTGAATTTTTTCCATAACATGAACATGCAAACTAAACTTGTGTTTGCAGGTAACTGGGACATACATATAGATATGCCACTATGTTTGTGCTACAAGAGGTTGGCATGATTTGGCTGATTGATATAGATGAACATGTTTTGTCATGATGCTTGACAATAACTTTGAATTTATGATTGAGATATGATTTGACTACATATCTCTCTACAACAGCTAATTTGGACTTGACCTGATGTCTAATGATCTAATTTGACGATTGTTGATTTGCCCTAATATCAATGTTATGTGGACATAATGACTTATGTGGGTATTCAGAAAAATTACTTTGTATTGGCCTCCTTGTTCCTAGCACAGTGGTTGAGGTACTGACATTTGTGATTCAACATGAAATTGAAACCTACATGACTCATCCTTGGTGTATGCATTTGCACCTAGTGACAAAAATGACTTATGTTGTGATTATGAGAATGAATTGATGAATTTTGAGATTGATATTGCATAGTTGTTTACAAATTGTTGGCATGATAATAAATGAAGTCACAACTTGTTGGGAAAAATACTAAGAGGAGGGGCTGAATCAATATTTTCAAATAAATAACATTTTACATTTCATATTCAGATTTCTATACGCGACTTTATGGAAAGGAACACAAATGTGTACGCGTCTATTCTTAAGACAACTAGCGTACATCCATTAAACTTATGATTCAATTAATTCATCATAGTTGGTATTTAGCTAGTCCATCAGTACTTAATTAAACATTAGACAAATGGTAACAATGTGTTGTAAGAAAAAAATAAACCATGACACATAAGCAACACACATGAACACCAAGATTTAAGGTAGAAACCCAACGTGGGAAAAAACCACCTGTTGTTTTCATCGTTGTCTTAATTTTAATATAAATAAAAATATTTTACAATAATGTATTGGTGCAGACTCATACCAGTATGTTGCCATCCACCTATAGAAGATTACAACCTTCGTTCATTCTCCATCTCCTATTGAAAGGGAGGTCCAACCCCCTACTTCTTGTACTAGCATAAAATTGTTCCAGTACATATGCACCAACTTATAGAAGGCTACAACCTTCACTTGTTCTCCAGCTGGTACTAGAAGGGAGCTCCAACCCACTGATCTGATCACTAGTTACTACTAGAAGGAAGCTTCGACTTCCTCACTAAAGGCTACAACCCTCCGCAACATCCATGGACCATGTTTCATAAATTTTCACACCAGATCCACCTGCTTCAACACATCATAACTTGTAGGCCACTTTTCATCAAATTATCAGACTGGACCGATTATCAACACTTAAGCTCAATATCAAAAATCAAACTATAACTCATCATTGCAACACATTCATCCATCTTTGACTCATCTGAATCAATCAATCACTAAAACCCAATCACCAATCTCTGACATAACTGAAACTCAATCATCAATTTCTGAATCAACTAATCACTAGAACTCTTGAGACACCTCAATCAATGAATCATTGAAACCTCTGACACAACTGAATCACCTAATCATCAATTTCTAATACAACTGAATCAACCATTCACTCAAAACCCATTCAACCCACACTTAATCAAAATTCAGCCAATCAACTAGAACAATTAGATCACTGTAACTAGTACATAGAACAGAATGCATAATACTACGTCAATGCATAGAATCAACTGCAGTCCTAATCATTCAAATGTCGAAAATGTATATGCTACTTCATTGAAGGGTGCATACACACTTTTTAGTAGAGAAACCTACATACAGATCTGCATAGAAAACTGCATAGAAAACTGAAAACTTGACTACTGCAATTCTGAAAAAAAAAAACCTGAGCCATACTCGGATCTACTGCAACACTCTGAACCAATCACAAAACTGAACCTGATCTTCAATCAAAATCAACAAGTAATCTTAACACTATTCATAACCACATCCAACTTCATCATTCAATCAGATCTACTTCAGACATTATCACTCAACCCAAATCAACATGAGGACAGCATTGGCAGACAGCAGAGAAGTAGAAGCATTGATGAGATTGACCAGTAATTTATGAACAAAAACCCTTACTTTGTATCTGCTACTTCGTAGAAGACAACCGACGTGTATACACTCTTTTCCTGAGACCAACCAATGTATAAATCTGCAAATTTTGACCTAAAATTATGCAGCTCTTCAGAACTTCAAAAAGATCCAGATCATAATATTCATAGATAAAAACATGCATTAGTACTTCAATCTAGTCAATCCATGACTAGAGCATACAATGAAAATTCATCTCAAGTCTCATGATCTTGATCCATCATTGTATTCATTAGTGCATAATTATTTCATATCTATTGGATCTCATCCATCATCAAACTCTAAGGTGCATACTTAGTTTAGATCAAGTAAATCATCAAAAATCCATAACATGAATATTTTCTTTTGATCTAACTCTTCATAATATTTCCATCACTTGCACACCATAGCACTTTGATATTCACCTCTTTATATAGTTTTATCCTTTTTCAATACCACGGGTCGAAACAATAGTTATGTCGATGACATTCTTTAATGGGATCAATATTCTTTGTCGCACTCGCTACTATGAGCCAATACCATGGTAAGAATCCTTGGTATTTAGAATACCATGGTAAAAAAACCATATGCTACTTTCCTTCAGTAAATTCGCATGCATACATGACTTGGCTTAACAAAACCCATGTATAGTTCTTGAGCTTCCAACTTTATTATTCCTCTAAACCAATTCCTCTGAACTACCATGCATTTTGTCACATATGTAAACACAACTACCATGCATTATGTCACATATGTAAACACATCCTCTTTATACCTTTAAAAAGTAGATCAAGAGACAAATTATCAAGTAGGATTCTATTCATCAAATAGGCTGTCATCAAGGACAATGCATCAAGTAGGTTTCCATCAAGGAGAACACCTAAATTATAATGCCAACAATTTCTCGTATCAAGCTTCTAATTCTAGTTTGTAAACCTTTGACCCATAATTTTGTCACCTCTGAGCTAACCTGTGGATTCATCTAGTCACCATATACTTGTTATGTTACAAGTGATTTTCCATCAAGGACAACACATGCATCATAATGCCAACAATCTCCCCCTTTGGACTTGATTGCAACCACTTTGGTGTTTGGTCACCACAACCAGTAAATAACATCAATCCAAGTACCAATATTTTCAAAACATCAATCTACTCTCCAAACATCAAGTTACTCTCCCCGTTTTACATCAAGGGAAAAGGGTTGAGCACTATTAAATGAAAACTTCCATATGTAAACTACTGAATATGAACATTGATCATGCTCCCCTTGAGCACATGTTGAATTTTCTGATCAAGCTCCCCCTGAGCACATGCCACAATCTCTGACAAATGTAAAATGAATTACATGATTCTATGACTCAACTGAGTATGACCTTCCTATCACCAAGTACCCATACTTACATCAATCTCCAAACCAAGTGGGGATACATATTTCACTCAACCACCCAACCAAGTGGGATTACATATTTGACATGATCTTAAAAGTCCATACATGACTGAATATGACAATTATTACTTCATAGGTCTTTACATGACCTTTACATCAAATGATATACATGACATTTATAACAAAGATAAAATACCTAAACAAGATCGTGATAGTTATCAACAACTACCATACACCATATATGATTTGCATCATAAGCATCTGTCAACAACGTCAAGAATAACAATTTGTACATGTCTATCATTAATTCACAAGATAAGACAATGTAACTTTATTATCATCAACCTATGACTAAGTATGTCACATATAGATATCAACTCATCCTCTTGATCTTATCAAGACAATTTTCTCTCTTTCCTTAGTTGAAAAAACCTTAACACAACCTTCCATGAATTGACTAAGCATATGCCATATTTACAGGTAGTTATACAAAACCATTCACATCATTATATATATATATGTGAGAACACCATAGTCATCATCCATGACCATAACATCATCATCGTAGCAAGAACTACATGATATTTCCACAAAAACCCTCAATATATGAACCATGTATCATCACTAGGGAGTTTTCTAACATCCCACATTTGATAAGCATCAACCATGATAATCAACATATGTGAGAACCAAACCTATCATCATAAAGCAAGATAGTGAGAATTATTCATCATTCCTTATCATCATAATTTTGTGACTAGGTAAACCATGTCTCCAAATAGCCATGTCTTCAAATAACTATGTCTTCATGAAACCTACAATAACACCATTCTCTTGGCCAATTTTCTTCATAAGAACATATTTTATACCAACATCATTCACCAATGCTATTTAAGTAATCATCCACATATCCAACTTAGGGATAGCAATATGTATCTAGCTTCTCATAAACGAGAAAAGAAAACCATGAGCTCATTGTCTTTTGTCAAACTTTCTTGATACCATCAAGAGCAACAATCCTCAAACAATATACCATGTGAGAGCCAAGACCATAGGAATCTCAATCCATAACTACACCATATGAAATCTATGCATCTTTTGAAGGCATGGTGAAATAAGCATAAAAGAAATGAGTGACACTTATCATCATCAAATAATGAAGTTGTGTACTCAATATTTGTTCTTATTCTTGAACTTATCAAGATCACCATGTAAGCAACATAACTATATGCATCATCAAAATAATCATTTGGATCATCCATAAATCTTATCAGAAGCATCAAAACACTATGTGGCTCAAGAAATATAAGTATCATATGTGATTTCATCATAGGCAACCCATGATCACAGCATAGTATGATGCATAATTTAAATACTTCAGCAACATAAGCATCATCATCATTTATGACACTTATCATCATCATCATTTATATGTACCAATGACTTCTAAAGAAAACATATGCCAACAATGCATTATTAGAAGCGTAGAAAATGCTCCCTATGAACATATGACAATTGTTAACTGTCAGATCTGATCATTTCATATATTAATAAGAATCATCAAGGCATCATCATAAACCACATATACATCAAGACATGAACAACTTATGAGGGCCAAAATCACTTCTAAATATCATCAACAGATTGTAATCATCAACCATTAAAACAAAAAAGGTAATTGATAATTGGTTGAACGATATCAGACCCTTTTTCTAAGTATGTCCCATTGTTTCTTCATCCAACCAACATATATGCGACTATGCAGTTTTGAACTCATGTATAAACGTGAATTGTCTTCATAATATCCGCATATGAAAAGTGGAATACTGAAATTTCATACGTTCAATTCCCCCTGAGTATGTTCAGAATATACGTGGTCCTAGAGATTTTGCTGAAACATCAGTTCGAAGAATATCATTACCCTAATGGTTCTTCATCAGAGACTCCATTTTACTCTTGTCTCCAATCATGTGATGAGAAAATTCATCTTTTTCTTTGAATGAGCAAAGAGAAAGACCACGCCTTATCTGATCTTCCTTTTCTTGCTTTTTGGTGGATTCATCTTTTTCATATTTTCTAATATCAATGTTCTTATTTGGTTGCTTACCATATTGTCTACGGAAATCCATAGACTTGTTCCTATATTATTTTGCTACAATCCCAAACTTATTACAAGCATAACATCTTATATGTTTCATATTCCTTCTATAGAAATCAATGGCTTTGTGACCAAACATATTGCAAGAAAAACAATATCCCTTAAAGTACCTAGAAGTTGATGATCTTTCTGTGACATGGTTATTAGCTTGAAACATACTACTTCTACACCTAGATGCAACATGTCCAAAATTATGACACAAAGAACATTCAACATTATTGATCAGCGGGAAGAATTTATTCACACTTCTACAATTAGGAGTAAATGATTTTCTTTGAATACTTTCTTTCCTTGGATGTTTATGAGGTTGACTTCTTATCTCCTTGTTGAGCATTTTAGACTTTGCATTAGAATTCCTTGCCTCAGTTTGTGAGCAAGATTCACCTTGAACAATTTCATGAAAACCAAGACCAAATTTGATGGTAGGAGACCTTTGACTACTAAGAATATTATCCAAAATCTTAGTACTATATTGAAATCATAAAAGTTTATCCTTTTCTTCTAATTTACCTTCTAGGATATTTAGCTCAACTTGATATTGATTTTCCTTTTCTATATATTGCTTCTTCATGATTTCTTCAACTTTTCATCCTTCTTCCAGTTGTTGTTTTAATTTGCAAATCTCATTTTCTTGTTCTTCAAATTCTTGAAGTAGTTCCTCATTCTTCTTATTTGATTTCTCAACATCTTCTTTTAGAGAGATGACCTTAGCTTCAAGACCTTCACAATAACTAGATCTTTATTTAATTTCCTAGGTTGTTGTATCTTTTTCATTCACTTGATTTCTCAATCATGTCACTTCATCCTACATCCTTTGACATTGATCTTCCTTTTCCTTGTAATACTTCCTTATTTTATTTCCTTCCTCCAACTGAGTTTTTAACCTGGTAACCTCTTCTTTGTAGGTACATTCCCTTTTATCAAATAGATCTTGTTGATCCCTAATTTAATATGTGAGCCTCTTAACTTCTACTTCAATTAGATTTCTTTCCCTTTCACCCATAAGAGAAAATTCAGGTGTTTCACTGTCATAGTCATTATCTTCAATATTGCGTGAACAAAGAAGGTATCACCAGAGGACCAAAAATCAATACCTGATAATTAGTTTTCCATTTCATCTTCATTCTGGGGTGAGTCTAAATCTAAATATTGTCTTCCACCTAATAGCCAATCTTCTCTAATACTTCCACTGTCTCTCTGAGATGTCTTCTTATTTTGAGGTGCTTTCTTCTTTTGCTTCTTTCCCAATGTCTCAATGGATCTCCTTCAAGCGATCAAGCTTGTACCAAAGGAGATGCTCTGATACCAATTGTTGGGAAAAATACTGAGGGGGAGTGAACCATTATTTTCAAATAAAAAACTTTTTACATTTCATATTCACATGTATATACGCAACTTTACTGAAAGGAACCCACATGTGTATGTGTTTGTTCTTAAGACAACTAGCGTACATCCAGTAAACTTATGATTCAATTAATTCATTATATGTTCGTCTTTAGCTAGTGCATATGTACTTTGTTAAGCATTATACAAACAATAACCATGTGTTGTAATAACAAAATAAACAATCACACATAAGAAACACACATGACCACTAGGATTTAAAGTGGAAACCCAATGTGGGAAAGAACTACCTGTTGTTTCCGTCTATGTATTCTTTTTAATATAAATAAAAATATTTTTAAAATATTGTACTGGTGAAGACTCATACCAGTATGCAGGCACCCACATGCATAAGGCTACAACCTTCTTTTGTTCTCCAACTCCTACTGAAAGGGATCTCCAACCCCCTGGTTCTTGTACTGGCGTAAAATTGTACCAGTATGCAAGCACCAACCTATAGAAGGCTACAACCTTCACTCATTCTCCAGTTGCTATTGGAAGGGAGCTCCATCCCCTTGATATGATGACTAACTACTACTGGTAGGAAGCTTTGACTTCCTCACTAAAGGCTACAACCCTCAGCAGTATCCATGGACCATGTTTCATGTTTTTTCACACTGGATCCACCTGCTTCCACACATCATAACTTGTAGGCCACTTTTCTTCAAATTATTAGACTGGACCCATTATCAGCACTTAATGTCAATATCAAAAATCAAGCTGTAACTCATAATTGTAACACATGCATCCATCTCAGACACATCTGAATCAATAAATCACTAAAACCCAATCATCAATCTCTGACATATCTGAAACTCAATCATTAATTTTTGAATCAACCAATCACTAGAAATTTTGACACAAATGAATCATTGAATCACTGAAACCTTTGACACAACTAATCAACCAATCATCAATTTCTGATACAAATGAATCAACCATTCACTCAAAACCCAATCAGACGACACTTAATCAAAATAGAAGAAATCAATTGGAACAGTCAGATCACTATAACCAGTACACAGAACTTAACGTCGAATATTGCATCAACACATAGAATTAACTGTAGTCTTGATCATTCAAATGCTAAAATGCATATTGTACTTCACTTAAGGCAACCTGTGTTCATACGCACTTTTCAGTAGAGAAACCCGTGTACATATCTTAAAATATAGAAAACTAAAAACTTGACTACTGCAATTCTGAAAAGAATACTCAGTCATACTCGGATCTACTGCAACACTTTGAACCAATCATAGAATTAAACCTAATCTTCCATCACAATCATCAAGTAATCTTAACACTACTCATAACCACATTCAACTTCATCATTCAATTATATCTACTTCAAACATTATCACTCAACCCAGATCAACATGAGGACATCATTGACAGACAATAGAGAAGTAGCATCACTATTCAAATTGAGAGTCATTTATGAACAGAAACCCTTACTTTGTATACACTACTTTGTAGAAGCCAACCCACGTGTATACTCGCTTTTCCCGAGACCAACCAGTGTATAGATCTGCCAATTTTGGCCTAAAATTGTGTAGCTCTTCAGAACTTCAAAAGGACCCATAGCATAATATTTAGAGATAAAAACATGTGCCAACACTTTGATCTAGTCAATTCATAAGTAGCTCATACAATGAAAAGTCATTTCAAGTCTCATGATCCTTATCCATCATTGTGTTCATTAGTGCATAATTATTTCAGATCTATTGGATCTCATCAATCATCAAACTCTCTGGTGCATACTTAGTTTAGATCAAGCAAAGCATCAAAAACCAATTACATGCATATTTGCTTTTGATCTAACTCTTATAATATTTCCATCACTTCCACACCATAGAACTTTTATCTTCACCTCCTTATATAGTTTTAGACTTTTTCAATACCATGGGTCAAAACCATAATTATGCCGTTGGTATACTTTGACAGGATCAATATTATTTTTTGTGCTCATTACTATGGGTCAATACCATGGTAAGAACCCCTGGTATTTAGAATACCATGGTAAAAAAACCATATGCTACTTTTCTTCAGTAAACTCGTGTGCATATGCGACTTGGCTTAAGAGAACCCACATATAGTTCTTAAGATTCCAAATTTATCTTTTGTCTTAACTGATTGCTCTAAAATGCCATGCATTCTGTGACATTTGTAAACACAACTGACATGCATTCTATCACATTTTTAAACACATCCTCTTTATACCTTTAACAAGTAGATCAAGAGACAACTTATCAAGTAAGGTTCCATTCATCAAATAGGTTGTCATCAAGGACAACTCATTAGGTAGGTTTCCATCAAGGACAACACCTAATTCATAATGCAAACAATTTCCCGTATAAAGCTTCTGATTCTAATCTATAAACCTTTGATCCATCATTCTAGTATTTTGTTCCATCATTCTTTCACCTTTGAACTGACCTGTGGATTCATCTAGTTACCATATACTTGTTCTATTACAAGTGAGATTCCATCAAGGACAACACATGCATTATAATGCCAACACAACTTGATATGAGCTCTCCCTATCACTCGGTTAAAAGTATTGATAATGTGATAATGATGACTTTGATAATGGTCGTGATTTGGCTTCTAAACTCTAATGAGCTAAATTTGTTTTTTTGATGGTACAACATTGATTTACGTAAAGTTGATTATGATAGGCTAGCAAGACATTATGCTTGTAGAGAGCATTGCATGAAGAAACACCCCAATCTAGATATGTCCAAAGTGGACAATCATCTAATGATGTCAAGATGATGGTTTCTAAGGTATGGATTTGATTTTGATTATGGTTTTGGTTTTATATCCTGATGATCTACGCTTGACAGGGGATGAACTTCTGACAATTTAAATCATAGGGTGATAATTTCTTAGCTCAAAATGATGTATCATGGCATGTTCTGGAATTTGGGAAAGAAATTTTGCATTGCAAAGCTATTGGAAAAATGTTTTTGAATATTGAAAATGAAAATCCTTGGATACTCTGATTTTAAGTTCAAAGATGTTGCTGAACTTGACATGGCATCTAACTATTGATTGAAACATTGATGTTATTTTTTTAACATCCATCTGTATATATATGATGTGCATAGAACCTAAATGAATTCATGATTGAACTGATTCACTCACATAGAGTTTCCATTGAGAATCCTTTGAAATATATGAATGAGATATTCTATTTTTGAGGATGAGATATTTATCCTATGATATGTTACTGAATGGATTTATTGTTGATATTTGAGATTACTGTTGCTAAGCACATTTGGATGTTTCTTTAGTATGAGATCTACCATGATACCTTGGATGAGAGGTCCATAGCATGACCAAGGTTGAACATGATGTTGCTAGCATGGATAACTATGAGGTAGGATGAAGAAGCTCCTTATAGAGTTGTCTAAGCATGATCTGGATATGACATGAATAGATTGTGATCTAATTGACAGAAAATCACATCTTTATAATTAGGAATAAGATACTCTCATACATTGAGATATTGCAGTTGTTCAAAACAATCTTGGGCTTGTGGTTGGCACCTCCTTGAGAGGGAGGATGATTATAGTATCCTTTTGTGATTTTTATGATTATATATGATCTGACATGATATTTGAGTTGATGTTTTGTGTGAATAGGAAACAATTTATATTGAGACAAGAAGATATCATATCTGAGTATGATGAGAGCAACATTGATCAATCACATTGAGCCAAATCTACCTCCATGTCTAAGTTCCTAGGGTGACAAATTGAGATGGAGGGCTCCTCAAGTTGAGGAAGCTTGCGACAATAGGGAGTTACCCCTATCTGTTACCCATGGGGTTGGAGAATGTTGCTCCCCTATATTCATATGATCGAAGAATGTTGCTCCCATGTTTGGTCTTTGCATAGTATGCCCCAATTGGTATCATACCCACAAGGAGGTCAGTTTGTCAGGAATATCACTCCTCGTTTGGCCAACGAGTTGAGAGTGTACTTGGTGTGTACAACCCAAGTCGATTATGATGCATGTGTTCTGCCACATGACTATTCAGGGTCATCAATGGGAATATTAGTATGAAATAGGATGGGTTGAGATAACCCCATGTGATTCTAGGTTGAGATTGAGCTCCTTGATGAGATCGCAGGGTCGAGATGTGCTCCCTTATGTGTTTGTATATCCTATTGCTCAATATGGGGTTGTAGATTTATAGATCCCCCATGAGATTCTGGGTCAAGATGTGTTCCCCAATGGGGTTCCGAGTTAATATGTGCTCCTTGATGATATGACCTTTGATGACGATTGATGATGATATTTTTTAGTGTGAAAAGTATTGGAAGGTGTACCAAAAATACTTCACTTAAGTCACTAGGTGACAAGTCACCCTGAAAATAATTTGATGGTTGTTGTCATCTTAGATCTGAAACACAAATAGAAAACCTACAATAACATAAGATATAATCCAAAATAGAAAGCATCAATATAAAGTATCCAATATAATAATCCAATTGGAAAGACTATTTTAAATGAATAAATCTTTTATTGATAACACCTGGTGAAGGAGATCTACAAATTGGTCTGTAAGTCCCGCTTTGTGGGATGGGTCCTTTGATATCTTTAATGCTTCAGATATTGGTTCTCTCTCTCAATATGTGAAAAAACCAAACAAAAGTGAAGAACTCAAAATGGGAGCTCAAGAAAAATGATGATAATGTTGACGATGATAATGATCATGGTGAAGAATGAATGAAAAAACCTCCTTTATATAGAAAAGTTTGGAGTTAATCTTGAAAATGGAGAATAATAATATATTATTAACCAAATTTTCTAACTACTTGGAATACTTTATTATATTTATTGGAGAGGGAAAAGATGAAATAATTAATTGATAAAATGATTTATTAATTATTTCGCAAGAAACAAGAAAGGTGTGAAATCAAAATAATTACTAAATAGTGATTTAGTAATTATTCTAATAACATAAATAGGGAAATTTAAATATATAATGATTTATTTAAATATTCCTAAGGGATTTAGTCAAATGTGACAAGGAATAATTATTTAAATAATGATTTGATAATTATTCCTAAAGAAAATTAAATAAATAATGATTTATCTAATTATTCCAATGTGGTTTTTTATTTAAATGAAAATAATTTAATAAAAGCGGTTTGCTAAATAATTTTCCACAGTGAAAGTGATTTTACTATGGTAAAATTAAATCTACATGGTGTATTTTGATCCATCTAGTGAGAAATGGTTAGGTGATCATTTTTTGTTGATAAAATATTACTCCCACATGTATGAGTGTTAGGAGAAAATCGTATGACTGAAATACGTTGTGAATTACACTTCCATGAGACACCAAAAGGAGAGTCAGAGAGAGAGAGAACTGAAGCAAGTCAAGGATGGACAAATAATGGATGGGGAAAGACCTATAAAACTAATATAAGTCTCCTTTTACGTGGTAGTACATGATCCCAAATGAGTTAGGGGAGGCATACCCATACCCGCCGAGATAACCACGTACAAAGAATAATGGTGAACCTAGCAATGTGGGACCAAGCTATAAAGTACATGATACATGATAAATGATATGCTAGCATCAATGGGCAAGAAAATAACACAATGGATCCCATATACATAATGCACCTAGAAAAACATAGGCCAGGACTAAATACAATAAAATCTAATTACATGAGATATAAGGCCCGTCACGCTGAAATGGGGAGGTGGGATCACAACCAACAAAGCCTTGTTGAATAGGAAAGGACTCTGAAGATCTAAATGGATCATCTCAAGGAGACATGCATGTTGTGGGTGCTGCAAGCGGAGGAAACGAAACCCATCAATTATGTGGAACTATATCAGAGGCTGGATCAACATTTGTGGTCATCCATGCATGTGGGGGGCTACCTAAAGGGCCACCCCCTCATGAGATATGAAACATCTCATACACACCAAGGAATCACTAGGATAATCATCTAGATCACTGAACCATCAAGTGTACAAATCTCAATCGTCATTAAGGAGTTGATGTTGAACACGTGAGAAACAACTAAGTCAAAGGGAAAGAATGAGTTTCTTTTCTTGGTCCAAGGCACCAAACAAGCATGGAAGCTAGAAATAAGGTACACCACCCTCTATACCACTCTTCTGGAATAAATGCATTGAGGTTGACAAAAGAGGGCCCGTCAGAGTTAAGGTAATAAGGAATCCTTAACAAAGGAACTAGGGAATATAGTAGAGTGATTGATGGACTAACACCAGGGATAATGATGGAAGGAAACAAGATGGACAGCAACATAACAACTTCCCTTGTCAGAGAATAATAAAAAGTGGTTGACTTGGTAGTGACTAACTCGATTCCAAACGGGATGGTTGATGACTCAAACAGGGGTTTGGCAAAGACGGAGCAGAAGGACTGGAGGCCAAATATAAGCAAAATGGGAGAAATGTGACACGATGATGAATGAAACATTGTAATGCGGCTCAAATGGGAACTCAGAATAGAATCCATAAGCACAAGGGTGACACATCACAAATGATCTAAACAAGATGACTTGATGATGCTACCACGTGGGAGAAGCCCGGTGGGGACCAAGAAAACATGAGTCAATTATGGTTACTCATGATGAATATTGACATGTGAGTTAACCAATGCAAAGGTAAAGTGGTACCAAAGTATGTATGTCTTAGATGAAGAGATTTTGTTTTAAGAGGTGGAAAAGTGAGACCTCATGGAAAAAATGGCTTCTGAGTGAAGTTTAAAATTACCAAAAACAAATAGAGACCCATTATAGAACTCATTGAAATTTTTCCAATGGTGCTGATGATTCGTCAAATGAGGCTATAGTTTCATCACAATGGGTGATGGAAAAAGCTAACATTTTTCCTATAAAAGGGCTTTTGGCCTCCAAATCCAATTCATTTGCATAGTGACCTATGGATAATTTGGAGAGGAGGAGAAGGCCCTAAATCTTGTGGAGATCATAGCAGACAAATCAACGATCAGAATGAGGATCTGCAAGTTGGAGGTAGGTGGGCTAACCATACTCATCATTTTTAATGGTTTAGATTTTTAGATTAGGCCTTCAGCTACCTTCTAGGGGCCCCTACACATCCTCACAGTCACAACACACTTATTGGGGCTTGATTTGCACTCTGGAGCGAAGAAATGGGGCCCACAAGTGCGTTCAGTGTAGTTTTGAAGGAAAAAATTGCGCTCTAGACTGAGAAGATGGGAAGGACTGGTTGGTTGCTGGAAGATAAAGTTGAGTTGGGTCATGAATTTATTTTGTACTCTTGGATGAAAAAACATAATGATGTCTTATAGGGATGGCAGAGTTAAATATATAATATGGTGAGAACAAGAGTTTGAGGTCCTCTGTGCTGAGATTTAGGGGAATCAAGCAGTGAGAGGGATGTTGGCACTATATGGTGTGCTGAAGTTCTTAAAGAACCCTTTGATGAGGGTTGGTGAGCCCTTGCTATCGAGGATAGTGAGTTAGTGGGACCCAAATTAGGAGGCCTTTGTAGTACAATGGCATAGGATCGAGCTCTCAATCCAAGACATATATTTTTTGATAGGACTGCCCCTCTTCAGGGTGGTAGGGGAGATACATCTAGTGTTGCCTCATGGGAGGCATATTGATGAGTTTTCTAAGCATCATTGTGTGTGTGGTAGCCGTACAAAGGGCATGACCATCTGGGTTGATGACTTGGAGAGGCTTGAGACACGAGCTATAGCCGCAACAGTGCTACGAATCTGTGGTAGCCATGCCTTCCACCATATCACTAGGGGGAAAATGATGTTGGTGCAAAGTGTTTCAGAAGGGACCTACTACGGGTGGGCCAAGATGTTGTTTTCATCATTGAAATGGCAAATGACATTATGCAGATTGGGGATTATTCATTTGGGACAGCCTTATGCTCACTCTTCTTTGAGAAGATCCCCACTATACGACCTCATGTTCAAATCTGTGATGGGGCCCATAGGAGCCCAAAATGCAATGCTGGCAGCAGGTACTGAGACAAGGAGGTGGAGGGGGAGTGGTATGAGTGTTTCAACCTGATTTTTTTCTCATTGGGACCAGATGTCGCTATACATAGATGATTATCCATACAGTGGCATTAACTATCAGGGGGATCCTTGATCCAGGTCCCTGTGTAACAAAGGACCCTTTCTAAGACCTTTTACTTTAGTGATGTGTTAGATTGCATTTTTAAAAGAAAATAAATGAATACATCTGCATGTTGTAAAGAAGAGGAACATGACATTCATCAAAAAATGAAAACATAAGCCATTGAAAATGGAGGTCGTCCAGGAGGGACTACGTCTCCAGGCCCCGGTGTCAAGATGGTGTAGGTCGTTGAATTAAGTGTTGTCAATAGTGATGATGTACATAAGAGGTGATGTCATAATCATACAAGTGAAATGACCTCACACAAGAGTGGTGCAAAGAGATGTTCCGATACAGGAACTCTCAATCAAAAAGGACTCCTATTAGTATGACACAAACTCATGCATGATGATAATGAACATCCTGCCAACATGGCATAAAAGGGATTTCAATGCAATCATACATGGTGACACATGAGTATCCCATCAACATACAACAAAGGGATCTCAAACAAAACATGAATAATCATGACAACAAGTACATCCCACAAATAATTCCACATCACATCAAGAAGGAATCATCAAAACAAGTAAGAGACAAGATCCCACATCAAACATCAAACACGGATTTGTGCAACACATTGCATAGCAAAATAAGTACATGAATACACTACATATACCTCACATCTAGGGGCCATCTAAAGAAAAGGATGTTGAACTGCTGAAGTTGGACATACCATTAATCTCGCGGCATGGAATGGCTGCTCACACATGAATGCTGACACCTGCACTCCACTTTGAAAAGTGGCTGAAAAATAAAATGAGAAAATGGAAAATCTCAATGCACCATTAGATTTGTGGCATCGAATAGTGCAAAATCGACTATCAAACTTCTGAATTCTGAGAAAATGAAAATCTGGGCCTCAAGGAATCTTTTAGATTCCCCCTAGATTCCTCAAAGATTCCCTCCTCTGGGTCCTCTACAAATCAGCTTCTCATATCAAGAAAATGACTGCACCATCAGGTTGATGTCGCTGAGAGGTGTAATATTGACATAAAATTTGTCCAATTTGGACACTACAAAAATTTCACCCTCCTGAGAATTTTGCCCAATCATGGTTCCACCTACAATAATTAATTAAAAATTGTCTCGCCTCGATTTCTATGGGTGCTCCTAGTCCTCCATGCTTGGGTGCACTAGGAAAAAGTTGGGTTATATATCAACAAGTGGGTGAATTTTTCAACAAAATACTATTTGGTGTAATGGTTAAAATCTCTGAATTTGGTGGAGGAGGTTGGGTGGTCAAATCCCACCTCCTCCATGTTTAAGCATTTATTGTTTTTAAAAAATTTGCATGTGTTATTTTTGGGGGGTCAGGTCCACATTGGGCGGCGCACCCCCATAACCTCCCACAACCCAATTTGAAATGCGTGTTGTTGGATTGACACATTGAGTTGTGTCATATTAAATGTTGGTTCGTTGGTATATGGTTTATGGAGGAGTGTTATACATGGGGCCGCCCAATGGGGGCCAACTCATGTGGGTCGGGTGGGTTCAATCCCTATCAGCCCCACCTTATTTGATCGTGCATAATGTTTGGAGGTTAGTTGTGGGTCGTGTCCACCATAGGTGGCCTGCCCACAACCCATTAACAATGTTTAATGTGGTGCGGTGTTTGAGGGAGGCCGGCGAGGGTTATGGCCCGTTGGCCCGTTCTGATATTTTTTTTTATGCTATATATATATATATAGCCTTAGTGAGTGGCGAGGGTGGTGGCCTACCACCCTATATATAAATATTAAAAACCATACACATATTTTTAAAATTTGTCTAATATAAGGGATATTAGAAAAATTAACTATCCAACAAATTTTCCCTCTTTTGGAAGCTAGATTTCATGCCATGAGGTTGATCAATTTGTAGGACACTTAAACCTGGTGCACAATCCAACTTTGACCAAAACTTTGACTAGCTCATTCTCCCTCATACGAGCTTATATTGACGAACGTTTGCACCACTACAATCAGGATGACGCGATCTACACTCTGTTCCTAGTTCAAAAGAATTCTGATCACTTTGATTCTCGAGCTTCCATAAGCCCTCTTTGTCTTGTGTGTGTCTCTGGAGCCACCTGGATCAACCCTTCCCACTGAGGAGCTTTTGGTCCTAGAAAAGCATGAAAGTTAATCTACAACTTATCTATACCTCGTCTTCATCACAAGCATCCTGAAAGGTCTCACTTCAATCTCCTTCACCTTTGTTCTTCGAAGCCTTAAATGATGAGCCGACACCTACAACCTCTGCAACCAGTAGTACAGTTTTTTTCAAATTACATGCTTGAATTTCATGACCAACTAATGACCCAAGAATCCCACACTTGCCACGAGTTTATAGCACATACTCGGTGGTCAAGTTCACATCAAGATGGACACAATACCCCAACTACAAAAACAAGGCAAACATATCATTATTGCTCCAACAAGTGATGGAAAACACATCATCACTGTAACACATGATTTACAAATATAAGGCCAAACACTATTGCTTCTTTAACAAGTGATGGAGACACAACATCACTCTCGCAGTTTATCATGCAAATCAAAATAAGACCAAACATCATTATTGCTAAACAGGTGATGGAAAACACATCATCACTTTTACATCTTAAATTGCAACAAATGATTTACAAAAGCACGACCATGACAAGATAACATATCTAGAAACCATTTTTCACTTATCAATGTGAATGGGTAATTCCCCTGTGGTGGTTTTGCTTGTCGAATAACTTCTTCACCGGGTTCATGCATCGACACTTTGTCTTTAAGGCGTTTTTCTGGATGGAGCCTCCAACATGTGGCTCTTTGATGACCACTCCTATCACAATGACTGCAATAGGTTCTTCTCCATATTTTCTTACCATGTTTATTTACTTGCTATTGAGAGGGTCTTTCATAACTCATCCTTTTGTGTGCTACCGTTATTTTCCAATACCTAGAAAATGTATGGTTATATTTTTCAATGTCTTGATTTATGTCCGTCATCAAAAACATGATTATAATTGAAATGAAAATTCGAAAGTCAAAACTGGTTATACCTTTCCTTGTCGTCTCTGGTGTAAGTATGGCAATGAGAGCTTGCCTCAGCTTCTTCCTTGCCATGGGCACTACCATGGGATGATGGGGATGTGTTCTCGTCATTGTCTTTCATTGACAATTTTGACGATGTCTCGGAAGAATCTGACACCTTCAAGCATTCTCCTTTGGTGTATCCCATTTCTACAAATTGAGGTCTCTACAAAACCTTCAATGGTTGAGTAATGCCTTAGTTATTAGCACCAAGTTTTTTTTCCTTCTCGTGCCTTGTCTTGGTAAGGAGCCTCATGTTTGTCCCTGTAATTGGTATCTCCACATCTCCAACGGAAACCATACTATGTGAAGATGAAACTAAAAGGGAATCAACATCTTTTACCTCCTCTGTTGATTTGGAAAGAACTAATGAGGGCTTATCATCATTGTTTGTTGGTGGTTCGCTAGTTGTCTCGGCGCATTCCCCAAATTCCTTTCTAACATGCCCAAGTCCTACCTGACAAGGTAATTCTTCTACTTTGATGGGGTTGACAATGCCTTGGCCATTAACTCCCAAGCCTTTTCCTTCATACCCCATTCTCTTCAACAGTTTGGAGCCAATTCCATCATCAAGACACATAATGAAGACGGAGAACTACTTTTTACCTCACATGGGTCACGTTGCAACTTTTCCAAGGCCTCGTCCTTAGCTTGTAGCTATAGTAGAAAACTTTGCTTTTCCTCTTTATCTTCATGTAGAAGCATCTTCCATTCAACATTCTCTATCTGAAGATTTTGGTTGTTGCGCTTCAGTTCTTCCAGGGCCTCTTCCATGGCTCGCAACTGAAGTTGCCATCACTCCTTTTCCTCTATCTCTTTTTGTAGAGTTTCATACATTATTTCCACCCTTTAGGAAATTTTGAGCATGGTCTCATACATCGTTTTTTCATCCTCTATCGCTACACATTCCATTGTTCATACTTGCAGTTCACATTCACGTAAAGACCGCTCTGATACCATTTGATTTGGGTCCAGGTGTGACAAAAGACCCTTTCCAAGACCTTTTACTTTTGTGATGTGTTAGATTGCATTTTTAAAATAAAATAAATGAATACATCTACATGTTGTAAAGAAGAGGAACATGACATTCATCAACACATGAAAACATAAGCCATTGATAGCGAAGTTCGTCTAGGAGGGACTACGTCTTCGAGCCCCAGTGTTAAGATGGTGTAGGCCGTTGCATTAAGTGTTTTCAATAGTGATGATGTACATAAGAAGTGATGTCGATATCATATAAGGAAAATTCCCTCACGTGGGAGTGGCACCAAGAGATGTTTCGCTACAGGAACTCTCAATCAAAAAGGACTCCTATCATTATGACACAAACTCATGCATGATGATAATGAACATCCCACTAACATGGCATAAAATGGATTTCAATGCAATCATACATGGTGATACATGAGTATCCCATCAACATACAACAAATGGATCTAAAAAAAACATGACAAATCATGACAACAAGTACATCCCACAAATGATTCTGTGTCACATCAAGTAGGAATCATGAAAACAAGTAAGAGATAAGATCCCACATCAAACATCAAACAGGGATTTGTGCAGCACAGTGCATAGCAAAAGAAGTACATGAATACACTGCATATACCTCACATCCAGGGGCCATCTAAAGAAAAGTATGTCAAACTGCTAAATCTATCCATACCACCAATCTCACGGTGTGGAATAGTTGCTTGCACATGAATGCTGACACCTCCACCCCACTTTGAAAAGTGGCTGAAAAATGAAATGATCAAATGGAGAATTTGAATGCACCATCAGATTTGTGGTGTCGAACAATACAAAATCGGCTGGCAAACTTCTTAATTCTGAGAAAATGAAAATATGGGGCTTAAGGAATCTTTTAGATTTCCCTTAGATTCCTCAAAGATTCCCTCCTCTGGGTCCTCTATAAATCGGCTGCTCAGATTAGGAAACTTATTGTGCCATCGGGTTTGTGTCACTAAGAGGTGTAAGATCGACATAAAATTTGTCCAATTTGGACACTGCAAAAATTTCACTCTCCTGAGAATTTTGCCCAATCATGGTTCCACCTACAATAAATTAGTTAAAAGTTTTATCACCTCGATTTCCGTGTGTTCTCCTGGTCCTACATGCTTGGGTGCACTAGGAAACTTTTGGGTTTACATATTAACAAGTGGGCAAATTTGTCAACAAAAGACCCTTGTTTAATGGTTAAAATATCTGAATTTGGTGGAGGAGGTCAGGTGGTCAAACCCTGCCTCCTCCATATTTAAGCTTTTATTGTTTTTAAAAAATCTATGTGCGTTGTTTTTGGGGGGTCGGGTGCGCATTGGGTAGCCCGCCCCCATAACCTCCCGCAACAAAATTTGAAATCGGCATTGTTGGATTGGCACGTTGAATTGTTGTGTCATATTAAATGTTGGTTCGTTGGTATATGGGTTATGGAGGAGTGTTATACATGGGGCCACCTGGTGGGGGCCGGCCCACATGGTCCAAACGGGTTCAATCCCCACTTGCCCCACCTTATTTGATGGTGCATAATGTTTGGAGGTTGGGTGTGGGCCCGGTCCATTGGAGGTGGTCCACCCACAACCCATTAATAATGTGTAATGTGCTATGGTCTTTGAGGGAGGCCGACAGGGGTTATGGCCTGTCGGCCTATTTTGATTTTTGATTTTTTAAAATTGTTTTATATGTGTGTGTGTGTGTGTGTGTGTGTGTGTGTGTGTGTGTGTGCGTAAATAGGCTTGGTGGGTGGCAGGGGTGGTGACCTGCCACCCATATTATATATATTTTTAGATTTTTAAACCATAGACATATTTTTAAAATTTGTCTAATATAAGGGATATTAGAAAAATTAACGATCCAACAAATTCACCTGCTTTTGGGAGCTAGGTTTCTTTCCCCAAGGTCAGTAAATTTGTAGGACACTTAAACCTGGCCCACAACCCAACTTTCACCAAAACTTTGAGTAGCTCATTCTCCATCATAAGAGCTCGTATTGATGAACAATTTGCATCCCTATGATCAGGACGACGAGATATACGCTTTGGTACTGGTTAGAAAGCATTCTGGTCGCTTTTATTTTCGAGCTTCCATAAGCCCTCTTCATCCTATGTGTGTCTCTAGAGCCACTTGGATCAATCCTAACCTACCAATTTTACTAGGATGTGCATGGGGCCTAGATGGTAAGTGAAAGTTGTTATATTTTTGGTTCATTTATAGTTTAAGAAATATGTGTATTTGGTATTGATTTCTAAACTTTGTGGTATGCATATATAGCATTGGTGAGGTTGCTAGGATATCCAGGATGAGCCACAGTGCCTGGGGATATAGATCAAGGGGGAACCTCATCACGATAGATACCAAATGATGGTGCTCTACTAGAGGATCTCTGACTTAGATGTGACATATTACTGACTAGGGTGACAAAGTGCAGATGGAATGAACTAGAATATCAGTATACATATGAGTGTACAGGTCTTCCCCCAGAGTGGCGAGGAATCATGCAGAACATGACGATGGTCAGTCACGACATACGCGATCTATGGGCTGGGGGAATGGAGTAGTTAGCTCAGGAATATTTAGATGATAGTGATTAGGCATAGGGACATGTGGGTCCCCAGTTTTGTTTTATGATAACATACCAATGAGAATGTCAAATGTATTAGAGTAGTGAACTCAAAATACTATATGATGATACATATTTATGATTATGCATTTTTTTTTGTGATGATTATGGTTCGCCATTTATTTATGGATGTCTTCTTAGATGTGATAAATGCCAATTTAGAATGTTATTTGCAATGGTATTTACATAATGATTATGGGCTCTAGGAACATGATTGAATGAAATGGATTCAAATTAATACATCAAAAGCTTACCTCATGGATATTTTCTAAATAGGAGAGGATTGTGCACACGATAAATGCCATTCAATTGCATGACAAGTAGGAAGGAATCTAGACAAACATTAAGGTGAAGGATGTGATGATCAGGGGCATCGAATAACAAAGCTATCATAGTAACATATTTGGCCTGATTATTGGTGGCAGATCCAATGCAAATGTCAATGGAGTGGACTAACGACTGCAAGGGGGTAAAAATGGCCCAAGTCGTTGAGGCAAGATTCCTAGTGAAGCGACTCGCACCATCGGAAACATTGATATGAGATGTGGATGATGGATCGATCTGAAATACGCAAGAAGACAATGTGTAAGAATGTGGGGGATGAAAAATACCTAAATTCAAGAAGAAAGATAGATATACACGCCTTTCAATGGGAAATGTTATGGGTAAAATTTCTTGAGGTAGAGTGCATTTTGAGGATTGGGAAGGATTTCTCCTTCTCGATCCTCCAATAGGTATTCCCCCTTACCTAAACACTTATGGATGATATAAGGCCCTAGCCATAATGGTTCAAACTTTGCACACCCCAGGACATCATGAACTTGGTCATACACTAGAACAAGGTTGCCTTATGGAAGGTATGAGTGTGGAATTTGCAATCACACTCAGCTTTAGTCTACTTCTTAGCCACTTCAGTGGTTTGCAATGCAACATGATAGTCTTCAAAAGCATGCTCAAGAATGATGAGTCATTGTTCTAAGGGTTGGGTCTCTGGGAGTTCAATGACAAGGTGAAGGGAAGGATTTCGCACTCAGTTGGTAAAATTTCATCCTCTCCAAAGAAAAGGTGGAAAGTAGTGAACTCGATGGAAATCTTTATAGAAGTTCTATAGGCCCATAATGTAGGGAAGAGAATTAAATTCTAGTTGTTCTTATGTTTATTCATTGTTCATTGAAGCATAGCCTTAAGGATCTTGTTGACAGTTTCAACTTAGCCATTGCCTTGGGGATAATAAGATGACGAATATTGATGTTCAAAGCACAGCAAAGAGGATAGCTCATGTCATGTCTCATCCTCAAAGTGTCTACCATGGTCTGAGACAGTTCGTTTTGGAACCCCAAATTGAGTGATAACATGGTTGAAAAATAATATGGTTGCAGTAGCCACGGTATTATTGAACGTTGGCATGGCTTCAACCCATTTGGTAAAATAGTCAATGGCCACGATAATATAATTGTGGATATTAGCGAATGGGGGTCGACACTCAGTAAAGTCGATAGCCCATTTACAAAGGGGATTGGTTGCAACAACTGGATGGAGGAGAGTAGGTGGAGTTCGTATCTTAGGGGCATATAAATGGAAATTAGGACAGTGTTTAACTGTCGCAATACAATCACTAAAGAGAGAACACCAAAAGTACATGGTGTGCATGATTTTCTAGGCAGTGGCCATTCCATGGAGGTGGCCACCACAAGCACCGCCATGGTAGGCATTGAGCACTTGGTCAGCTTCAGGATGGGTGAGACAACGATGAAGGATGATATCGGCACCACAACGATAGATATCATCATCGATGAGGAGGTAGGGGGGGTTGATGTCAAATACATCGTTGATCATCATGATTAATATGGGGGGGGCTATGGATTTGCAAATATATAATGATTTCATCACGTGATGGATCATCTGAGGTAATGGCGAACAAATGTTCATCCAGAAGATCATCATTAATTGGTGGATCAAGTGCACCAGTGGGGAATTCAGAAATGAGTTCGACAAGGACCAAACCTTTCTTAATTTTGGGCATGAAAAACTCGAGATTGTATTCTTGAAGGATAACAATCCAAAAGGCATACTTCCCACTGAAGATCTGTCAACTCAATAGGAAATCCATTAGATTGGAATTAGCCATAACATGGGTGGTACCTGTAAGGATATAATGGAAAAGTTTATGGATAGAGAACACAACAACCAATGCTATATTTTATTCATTGGAATAGGACATAGGGGCTCGTTAAGGTTCTTACTGATTTAATAGATGACATGTTTCATTCTTACAAAATCCTCTTGTATGAGGACTTCAATAACTGAATAGGTGGATGTTGAGATATATAAGATGAAATCCCTTTAAAAGTTTGTTAGACTAATCAAGGGAGCAGAAGTGAGAGCACTCTTAAGGGCATTGAAATAGTCTTGATCTTGGTCATCCCAAACAAATGGAATGGTATACCTAAGGAGTCTAAGGAACCCATAAGCCATTGTGGCATAGTCAGGAATGAACCGACAAAGGAATTTATCTTTGCCTTGGAGGCTTTGTAACTGGTGAAGGGTACGAGGAGGAGAAAGTTCAAGAATGTCTTGAAATTTGAGCGAGTCAAGAATGATACTGTATTTGGATATGATGAAGCCCAAAATGTGGCCAGAAGGAACATAAAAGACATACATTTTGGGATTAAGGCAAATGTTATACTTATGGCATCAAAGAAATACAGTACGCAAATCATGAAGGTGTTACGACCAAAGTTTAGAATGAGTTGTGAGATTGTTAAGGTAGGCAAGGATAATGTGAGCCAAGTCAGGAAATCAATAGGAAAGGGCACATTTAAAAGTGGCCCCAACATTCTTTAAACCAAAAGGCATTACCTTGTAAGAAAAATTTCCCCACGGACTTCTGAAAGCGGTTTCAACTTATTGGAAGAATGGATATGAATATGATTATATTTGTAGAATCTTTCCATAAAGGATAGTACCTCATGCCCAACACACTCATCAATGACCTGGTCTATGAAAGGTGTGGGAAATATTTCTTTGGGACAAGATTTTTTCAAATTACAAGAGTCAGTACAGACACAGATGGTGCCTTATTTCTTGAGAATGGGAATGGGGTTGGACACCCATGTGGCATATTCGATAGGATATATGAAACCAGCTTGCTTAAGCTTATCAATTTTAGCTTTGATCACTTCATGCTTGGAAGGATGGATAGGCTTTTGTTTTTGGTAGACAGGTATGGCATCAAGCCAATTGTCGATATGATGTTCGAAAATAGCAGGATAAAATCTGGGCATTTTAGAATAGGACCAAGAGAAAACGTCACGAAATTCCTTGAATAGCTTGGTGTAAGCATGAATTTCTTCCAGGGTGCATTATGCCCCCAAGACAATGTTTTCTTCATCTCTTGGTTTGTTCAAAATGTTTATTTTTATGGTGGGGGAAATGTTAGTCATATTCCCTTCTTCAAAATCATCTAGTGCAGGAATGGGATTTTTGAACCAATCAACTTCACCATGAATGAAGTCTTTACACTCCATAGCATATTGGTCATGGGTCTACTGTGGAAGGAAGTATGCACGATGGTTCATACCATCCAAAGGATAACTAGGGGTGGTCATAGCTTCCATAATGTCTTCATTAGAATGGAACATGGGCAGACTAGAGGAAGAGAGACCACATGATGGAAAAGATCTACCTGAAGCCTCTTCATGAGAGACAAGGTTCACATATATTGCATCATCAAAGGTTAGAGACATATGACTAGTAGATGGAATATCTACTGATGTTGAGACTAATGTGTTTGAAGAAGAAGGTTCAATAGGATCACAATAGGAGACACCAAGGGAGTTCCCAGGTATCGATCTCATGAATGACGACAGGTAGAGAATAAGAGAAGAACTATTCGTCATCTCAACATCAGGGGGAGGGATCACAATGGGCGTTGTAGATACCTCCTATTCTAGTGTAGAAGTGGACTTATTATGTGTGGCCTCTAATTCGTGAAGTACTTGCAATGTATCATGAAAATATTCATGACAGGGATAGTGATGAGAATAGTGGCCATATTTATCACACAAAGCGTAAGGGTGTTTTGTGCATAATGATCATATTTTCTTAGATGACTTAGGTAAGGTAACATGGACCTCAATAATGTTAGAATTAGGGAAGGTATCAGTGACCACATCCTTAACATGAGGGCATTCATGACAGTTATTATTAGCATGACTGAAAAAATCACAGAAATCACAAGGAGGAGCTGGAGTTGCAACGGGAGCCTTGTCTTGAGTTCCCTTGTTTCAGTATTTGCCCCCTCATCAGCTGCTTTCGAAATGGGATAAGGCTCCTCATGAGGTCATCGTGCAACTGAAGCAAAATCAAGGGTAGGAACAACTAGTTGGATTGGGGTCAATGTGGTGTAAGGTTTCAATTGATTAGGTGGAGTGTTTGCAGGTTGATGGATGTACTAGACTAGGATCCCTAAGGTAATATTGGGTAAACTCAACGTAGCCATGACAGGTGTAGAATAAACTCTAGGAGGTGGGAATAAGAAGGGTATTTGACCAAAAGGATAATGGCTTGGAGGAACTGCTCTACAATGGTTAAGGCCTAGGGGTATAGTTCTGGGGGGAAATGGATTAGGAGAGATATTAGGGGAATGAAGTGATCCTTTAAGAATTGTATCGACAGGTGGAGTTAAGTCAGACATAGTAGGTTGTGGAGGTGCAGACTATTGTGAAGACATAGCAGACTGTTTATGGGTGGCCTGTGATGCTTGGAGCATGCAAACACTCGATGACCTAGGCTCATGAGGAGTAGGCGGTGAGCCATAGTAAGCGCCAAGAAAAGAGGAAACTTTATAGACTCCTGGAGAGACAGACGAGATAGTCTTATTTTTATCCACAGAAGAAATGTTGGTCTGATGTGAAGTCTAGGCTTTTGGATCATAGTATGTCAACTAATCAATTGTGACGATCTTTCCATTGTGGGGAAATCACATCTTACGTTAACCACATATGTGAGAACTGACATGGCATAGGTATAACTACGACCGAAAAGGATGTTATAGTCTTAGGGGGAAACAATAACTTCGATATTAATACGAACAATCTTACTAGAAACTATGACTGGGCAGTTATGGTATAAGCCAAGGGGCTATGAAGGATGACCATCCCATGCATGTAGAGTGATGGTGGACGGGGATAGGTTAGGGAAACCTAGTTGCTTCCAAACATTGGCAGCCATCACATAGGTGGATGCACCCTCATCAATGATACACCACTAAACAGTGGTGTTTCTAATGGAGACTGGAATTTGGAATGCAACGGATGAAGGTATGGGAGGATATTCTGACTTTTCAACATGAAAGAAAATAATTTGATCACCTTGAGGGTCCATGGTGCCTAAAGTAGATAGTAGATATTTTTGTTATGATGGGCATGTCTAGAGAACTTCTAGCATTGACATGGTAGTAGGAGATTGTGCCAAATCATCTACTATGCTCTATGTATGGGTTGCTTTGGTAGAAGAAGCATTTCGATGTAACGAACCTTTAAGGATCTTAGGAATAACTATGACCTTCAGCAGAGGGATCTGTAAGGTAGTGCTGGGTGATGATAGAGGCTCAATGGACACTTTGGGTTGCGACTCAGTCATTAACTTAGCAGGTGACTTGTCATACTAGCGTGATCGAGTCTGAAGGTTGACTTGTTCAATATTTACCTCATCATAATTCATCATAAGAATCTGATAATCATGGTGACTAGATGGTGGATTTGTTTGAGCTACTTAACCTTGTGGAGATTGGGAAATGATATATGCTTGGTGAAGAAAAGGATTGATAAGCATGACTGGTTGAGATGAAGTAGGAGAAGGAGGAGGAGCGGTGGGCTATGATCCTCAGGACTCCACTTGAGCTTCCCATACCTGCAGCATCTGAGGTAAAAGAAGACACTCATGGGTATAATGATCATAGACTCTGCAACAAGAACAAGGTTTGTTCATACGAAGAGCCTTGTTCTTCTTGGGCTATTGGCCTATTACTGGGTTGTGGGATTAGGTTGAGGACACTAAGGGGCATTGGGTGAAGGACCCTGGTTACCTTGATTAGCTTGAGACTGTGGGTTCCTTGTACCCTTCCCCTTGTTCCTTTTCTTAGGGTTAGGGGGATTGGGTCCACTCTCTTGAGCATACGCTTGTCCTTGAGGAGGACATGGTTGTTGCGGTAGAAAGGGAGCATGCATGGGGGGCTAGGGAATTGGTGTCGAAGAAGCAAGAGCATTAGGTTATGCATACTGATAATAAGGAGATGGGGAAATATTGGGATAAGTAAGAGGAGCAACTTTTGGCCCTGGAATCTATTGATGCAGATGGGGTATGCATATTGCGTGTTGGAACCTAAATAAGGATTTCCCTAAGGAGGATTTGGAGAGGGATAATTGTACATGGAACTGGTCCCTCTCTAAGGTTGACCCTAACTCACCTAAGGTGGAGGATTTGGTTGAAGATGTGAAAGGGTTCCAATTATGCCATCTACGACATGATATACCCCTGGTGCATTGTCAACACCAAGCTAAGTTAGATTAGGGATGACAGTGTAAACATAACCTGGCTGGGCGTAAATTAGATCAAATTTTAGAGCTATATGGAGTGCCTCTTCCTCATATTGAGGGAAGTGTGACACGACATATTTTGCAATGGGGGCCAACAACAATCTAAGAAACCAATCCATATAGACCCGTTCTTTGAAGTTGAGAATTGCACATATGCTCCTCCTTCTACGTCATTCCTGAACATCATCAGAAAGACGAGTGGAAAAGGTTTAACAAAAAGAAGTCAAGAGTTCAATATAGGTATCATAATGAAGAGGTAACTAGAAATATGAAAGGAAGGTTGTGGAAAGAGTCACTAAAGTGGAATGGGTTTCTCTGGGTTGGTTGACATACCACTTAGCAGCAACTCTAGTGAGCATGTGTTGGAACAAATGAAGACGAATGGAGTCTTCAGTAACGGAATTGGATGAACACCACATTTGGAAGGAGAAAACATGATTAGTTCGATATTCTCCAAGATCACCTTCAAACTTGGGGATATCTGAAGGGAGTTTAGTAGGCATTGTTGTCCATGTGGGATTACGAAGAATAGGATCATTAATAAGCTAGCTAAAATCTGGGAGACTTAAACCATCCATTAAAGGAAGTAAGGGAGAAGGCGTGACCACATCGATAGGGGTTCCACTAGTGGGGGTACCCTAGTTAGAAATTAGGTCACCACCCTAGGGTATCGCACTCACATTGGTGCCTGACATGGTGGCGATATGGGGTTGATAAAACATGGGATTAGAGGATGATCTAGATGAATCAGTAGAATCATAATCATGATCAAAATGATGACTCGATGAAGGACTTGGAGGATAAGCTCTAACTCAATGGGGAGGAGTAATATGGCCTAATGGGAACTGAGGGTGAAGCCCTCGAATTCAATGAGACAAATGCCCTGGAGGCACAATGGTGTCTAAACTAAAGGATGATGATACGAAAAATAGCAACAAACAACAAGCAAACACCTATTGCAGTGGTGCCAAGTGTAAATTAGCTATTTTAATGATGTTACTCTAATACATGAAAACACATCCTATCAAAGAAAAATGACCTCTAGCATATTGCTAATCTAAAATCCTGAAACAATCCTAGATCTATTGTTTCAGATAACCTTCCAAAGAACTTCTTACTTGATGGAAGTTGATCCCCGCAAGCAAAGTTGTCCAAAGAAAGGTTGGGTAGAGGACCAACTCCTTCCCACAACTAGTCCTATAAGGTATTTTCCTGAGATTGGTCATTACGGTTACCTTTGCCCCATGGGGGTGGTCGAGTCTTGAGCTTCATAGTAGTCAGTCATAGTATAGAATACCCTGCCACAGGTTGGGTAGCCTTGAGGAGAACTTCTCGCATGATGACCTAGGCTAAACCCCTCTTTATTGGGTTTCTAACACAATCTGGCTTTGATTGTTGGATCGTGAAGGATTTTAAGCTCCCTAATATGTAAACTTCTTTCTTTCAATGAAAATTACCAATGGGTGTTATTGGAAGCCTATCCCATTGACCCTACATCTGGACTACAAAGATTGTTTGGCTCTGATGCCCAAGTGGGATTAATCTATGTGTGCTGATTTATTAAGATGTTGTGTTTCAAGTCTTGGCTTCGCGGTGTTAACCAAGCTCATGTTCACTTAAAGCGTGAGTGTGAGAAAATGATGTGTTAATTGGGTGAGTTAATTAAGCATGTTTCATGATCCCATATGTTGTTGAAAGTAAAATGTTGAAATACCATAAATAAATCTGAAAATGACAAAAAAATAAATAGCCAATCAAGCACATAAAACCCCACCCACAAGGGTTACTAAGCAACTAAGCAAGAGAAGGAAAACAATCAAGTTAAAGACACAAAAAGAGTCCAGAGATGTGTTCCCACTGACCGGACCTGGGCAAATAGATACACATGGAGGGAGGGTAGGATCACACGAATATCTTATTTCAAGGGACTAGGATCTAAAGGCTCTAATCTACTGTAAATGATGTAGACAAACCACAAAAATCAGACGTGAAAAATTCTTCATAGTGTTAGGCTCTACAATTTCCTATGCTAAGGAGGAGATCAAAAGAGGTAACCTCAAACCACTTTTAGCTCAGTAGCTAGCCCTACTGAGCCTGAGAGGAATCTCACAAAGCTTTTATCAATGAATAACTTTAAAGAAGAAAAAAATTTAGGCTAGATATGTATATTTGTTTGTGTGTTTGTGAATTTGAGATTTTAGGGTTTGCTGGACTAGGGTTTAGAGCCAGTGGTTAGGTCTAGGCTGTAGGAATGTAGAGACAAATATAGAAAGGAGCTATGCATCTGAACACTATTGTGTACTTGAAATATTTCCAATGTAGTATAGAGTAGGAAGTTTTTAAGATACTAATGAGCATATGTAAGTATGAGTTCATTAGCTTTTAGAAGAAATAAACACAACTATGAACACCACAGAAATAGAGCTTGAAATCAAGAATCCTGTCTATTTAACTGCAAGGTAACTCATATATAGAAGATAAACCATGTGAAGAATGATAATTTAGCTATTAGAAACTTATATCAAAATTAAACAAACACCATACACTCACAGAGCTAGAGTTCCTAAAAAATAGGTGCAACTGCTCTTGTATTAGCTGAAAAGATCATAACATCTAAGTCTCCTCCACAAAAGTCAAACCCTTCTCTTTGAATGATAAATAGTATATATAGACTCAATTGAACCACTTCCCCACCTTCTGGAGTCAAATTCCTAGGTGGTGGAACTGATTGCAAGATTCTCTCAATCAACAAGTGAGAGTAAAAAGGTCAAATACAAACACTGCTTGTAGGCTTTGTTTTGGACTATACTTCCTCAATGAGGCCTATTAAACATCCGGAAAAACCTATCATGTGCATGTATTCATGCCTACATCATCTAAATTTGAACCAAGTTCAATTATATTAAGAGTTTTGACTTTGACCAAGTCAAACCAAAAACTAGGAAATTTACATAGTAAAATTTAAAATAAAAACACGGGTAATTGCAGAAGCATAGTGTCGAATTTGAGCCCACTTTAAGGTGCTTTACTGAGGTCCAAATGAAGCTTTGAAAGAACGTTCAACTGTATTTTTAAGTCTAGTTTCTAGAAAACCTTTAATTTTTTAAAATGATCCATGGGAAGGAATCCAAACATTCAATCTCCCAACGTCACTCCAGAAGCGCAACGCCTGTCAAAAAGAGGTCCAGAAAGCATATTTTTGACCATTTTTTCCCACTTTTCTCAAAATTTGGGCCTCCTCCAGAAAATATGAAGAAATGGGTTTGGAGAGGATGCCAAGGGCTTTCCAAAAATGCAAGCCATTCCTTATTTGAGTTCTTGAGGAAAAAGTGCAGCGCTAAGGCGTTGTGCTTCTAGGGCTGGCTAAATTTCTACATAAGGCACTAAAATTTCGAAAAAAAAAATGATCAAATTTTCTTCAAAATTGGTCAGGAGCTGTGAAATGAGGAATATTAAGCACTCATATATGCTTCAATAAGCATCTCCAAATTTCCTTTATCATTTTGGTCCTTTAGTGCTTCTTTGAGCTTGTTTTCATGCTGCTTGACCTTGACAATGCAAATCATGTTCTGAGCCTGGTAATGATGTGCCATGTGCCTTAGCAGCTGATTGTCTCTATTACCCTTGCCTAAAATCTTCTCCAAATGGTAATTTACCTTGTATAAATAGTACTCTTTGTCGTGATTGACTTCTAAGGCAATTCTGTCTTCTAGCTCTAATTCTTCATCCAGTAAGATGTGTTTTTCTTCTTCCTTTAATGCCTTTTTAAGCCCTTTGGTTCTTGGCCTCTTTCTCTTACCTTTTCCTTTTGTTCCTTTAGGCTCATTAATCTCCATGACTACTTTCCCTTTCCTTCTTGTGTTGGGTCCCTATAATACTAGTGATTACCCCATTACTATGGTAGTTGTACCCCTTATTAATATTGTTGTTCCCCTATTGCCCCCATATTGTTATTATTGTGCCCCATAGAATCCCTCTATTGTTA
>APFE030455825.1:131902-143046 GCA_000404065.3 Pinus taeda | reverse complement strand
CTATGGTAGTTGTACCCCTTATTAATATTGTTGTGCCCCTATTGCCCCCATATTGTTATTATTGTGCCCCATAGAATCCCTCTATTGTTATTTTTGTGGCTTTGTATTATTATTGTTAGGTCGGATGGGTTATATTGTGACTCTTTAGACTCCTATATATAGAAAGGAGGTTTTGTCATTTGTATCATCCAGGAATTGTTCATTTATGTAATGTAAAGGAGGTTTCCCCCTCGAAGAGACTGAATTCTAAGGCATTGATCTATCTTTTCTATCTTTTCTTGAGCTGGTTTCATAACAGCTTGCTACAAGAGTTTATTTTGCTCCTTTTCCATGATCAGTTGTTTTGCCTTCAAATGACTATTTTCTTGTTCTAGCAATGAAATGATAAACCTTTCTCTTGCCATGTTGAATATAAGTTCCTTTATCTGCTGCATGCTTGAGGTCTCATTTTCTTCTTCGAAGGCAACCAACTCAAACTCATGCTCAACCAACTCCTTATTCTACACTGGTGGTCCCTATTTTGCTGATGTAGAAGGCTTACCCCTTTCTCACCATGAGAATCAAACACAAGCCTCTTTCCTCTTTTGTACATCCTAGTCACCTCAGGTTTAGGTGCTTTAGGAATTTCAACTAATTTTCTTGAAGACCCAATTTCCATTTATTGTGTTGGCATGTTAGATGATTGAGTTTCCACATTGGATTGATGCCATTTCAGAGTTGTCTCCAAGAAAGATTCCCATGTCATGTTCTTTTCTGCAAGTTGATGAAGCACTATAGTCTTGATCATACTATGATGAAAGAGACTAGGATAGTGTTCTTTGATCTTCACTTGTACCTTCTCTAACATCTTGGAAAGGCTCCTGCATAGATAGTTACACATATTTAGAGGTTTCTAAGCTGTAAAGTGCATTAGAAGTTGGATGTGATAGGCATATAGTTTGGAGAACCTTCCTTCGCATGTGAAGAATTTCATGATAACTTTCACCAATGGAGCATACTTCTCCAATAGGTACCTGAAAGGCATGACATGAGTATGGGTTTCCCTATATGGTGTTTTCAAGAAACATCTATAATGTACAAGATCTAGGTTCATTCCCTTGAACCAGTATTCACCATGATCTGGTATCACTCTAGATAGTGAAATAGAAGTCACTGAAAATGTGAAGTCAACACTAGCAATAATGGCACTTTCTCCTTTCAAATGAGTAGCAACCCAATCTGTTAATTTCTCATGGAATCCTACTTCACACACCCTTTTGCAAAAATCTAGACAATTCACATCTTCAAAGCATTGTTTGATAAAGGGTGATGAGTTGATCTCATTGCAGTTGGATGGTTCATATATGAGAATTTTTTCTCCCTTGTGATGTTTCTTTCTTTTTGGTGAAGGCTCTCCTTCCATGATGACAAAAACCCTAGCAGTAGGAAAATGAGAAAAAACAGTGAGGGATGAGTGAAAAATGAATTGATGGGCAGGTGGAGTGGAAAAAATGGCAAGGGGAATTTGTAGGAGGTGGATATGAACTATGAACAACCTATAAATATTAAAGAAGGTGAAATGAAGGAATGATGTATTTGTGAAGAAAGGAAAAACATGGTTTCTAGGAAAATTGTCCAAATCCCATAGGAATTAGTTAGGGTTTCATTTTTGGTGGAGTAATTTAGTGCTTTGTAGTTAGTTCAGTGGTTCACGAAATATATTAAACATGTAGAGAGGTGTAGAATGAGGTTTTACATGTTTACAATTATGAAAACTAGATGACTATCATCAACCCTAGCATTATTTCATGACAAATTCACTAGAAACCCTAATGAGGAAATCTTTAGATTTGAATTGATCTTGCAAAATAAAAAGTAGAGTAAGATGATGTACTTACTTGTACATAAGTCTAGGTTTGCTAGAAAAATAATTTTGAAGCTTAAAATTCCAATTTGGGTGAGGTCTGGGAAATTTTGAGCTTCTCTGGCACAAGCATAATGTAGTGTCCAAAAGCGCAGTGATGGCCTTAGAAGCATAACACAGTCTCTAGAAGCATAGTTCTTGGAGATTTTTTCTAATTTTTCCTAAAACCTCGAGTTTTTCTCGCTAATTGGATGGAGATTTTGATGCACAAGGAAGAATAAGAGGCAAATAAAATGAGTTTCGAGATTTTTTATTTATATAGGCAAGATAATTTCCTCTTTGAAAAGAAATGGGCCCCACAAACCTTTTGAAAAAACTGATTTTTCACCTTTAAAACTAAGTCATTGTAGAAAGCTGAAACCTAGGCTATATTTTCACTTTTTGAACATTGGAACTTCTTCTCCTGAAGTCTTTAAAACTGAGTTCATGATGAACTTGTGAAAACTCAAAAAGTTGATGTCAAAGAGCTACATGTCATGCTTTATGAAATGTTGGATTTACACATGATAATGATGGACCTTGAAAACCCTAATGACCTAATGAAAAAACCTAAAACTGAATGGAATGATGATGATGATTGATATAAGTAAAACTTTCTTTTATTATGACACCTTCATCTAAATGAGATAGGTGACTAGCATATGTGACTTTCCCAAAAGACTAAACTCATTCCTAGACCAACTAGACAGTAACCAAATTTTACTCTGTAAAGCTAGGGACATGGTAAAATTTTGATTTTGAGACCCCCTAACAGACTTGGTAAAATTATATTTGATCACTAGTGACAGGAAAACAACACTGACAGTAACATTGGTTACAGTGACTCAGTTTTAAAGGTGAAAATTTAGTTTTTCAAAAGGTTTGTGGGGCCCATTTATTTTCAAAGAGAAAATTAACTTGCATATATAAACCAAAATTCCCCAAAATCATTTTATTTTCCTCTTATTCCTTGTTGTGCATCAAACTCTCCCTCCCATTGGTGAGAAAAACTTGGGTTTTTAGGCAAAATTAGCAAACAACTCCAAACGCTGTGCTTCTAGAGACTACGTTGTGCTTGTGACAAAGCAACTCAAAATCGTTGAGAACTCACCCAAATTGGAATATTGAGCTTGAAAATCATTTTTCTTGCAAACCTAGACTTATCTACAGCTAAGTACATCATCTTACTCTACTTTTTATTTTTCAAGATCAATTCAAAGCTAAAGGTGTCCTCATTAGGGTTTCTAGTGAATTTGTCATGAAATGATGTTAGGGTTGATGATGGACATCCAGTTTTCATATGTTTATACATGTGAAACCTCATCCTACATCTTTACACATGTTTAATATACTTCATGAACCACTGAACCAACTACAAAACACTAAATTACTCCACCAAAAATGAAACCCTAGCTCATTCTATCGGATTTGTACAGTTTTCCTAGAAACACTATTTTTCCTCTTTCACAAATACATCATTCCTTAATTTCACCTCCTTTCATCTTCATAAGTTGTTCATAGTTCATATCCACTTCCTACAAATTCCCCTTGCCATATTTTCCACTCCACCTTCCCATCAATTCATTTTTCACTCATCCCTCACTGTTTTTTCTCATTTTTCTACTGTTAGGATTTCTGTCATCATGGAAGGGGACTCTTCACCAGAAAGGAATAAACATCACAAGGGAGGAAAAATTCTTATATATGAACCATCCAACTGCAATGAGATCAACTCATCACCCTTTATCAAATAGTGCTTTGAAGATGTGAATTGTCTATCTTTTCGCAAAAGGGTGTGTGAAGTAAGATTCCATGAGAAATTGATAGATTGGGTTGCTACTCATTTGAAAGGAGAAAGTGCCATTATTGCTAGTGTTGAATTCACATTTTCAATGGCTTCTATTTCACTTGCTACAGGGATACTAGATCATGGTGAATACTAGTTCAAGGGAATGAACCTAGATCTTGTACATTATAGATATTTCTTGAAAACACCATATAGGGAAACCCATACTCATATCATGCCTTTCAGGTAACTGTTTGAGAATTATGCTCCATTGATGAAATTTATCATGAAATTCTCCACATGTGAAGGAAGGTTCTCTAGACTATATTCCTATCACATCCGGCTTCTAATGCACTTTACAACTTAGAAACTTCTAAACATGTGCAACTATCTATGCAGGAGCCTTTCCAAGATGTCATAGAAGGCACAAGTGAAGATAAAATAACACTATCCTAGTCTCTTTCATCATATTATGATCAAGACTATATTTCTTCATCAACTTTTAGAAAAGAACAGGACATGGGAATCTTTCTTGGAGACAGCTTTGAAATGGCATGAATCCAATGTGGCAGCTCAACCTTCTAACATGCTAACACAACAAATGGAAATTGGGTCTTCAAGGAAATCAGTGGAAATTCCTAAAGCACCTAAACATGAGGTGACTAGGATGTACAAAAGAGGAAAGAGGCTTGTGTTTGCTTCTCATGGTGAGAAAGGGGCCAAACCTTCTACATCAACAAAACAGGGACCACTAATGCGGGATAAGGACTTGGTTGAGCATGAGTTTGAGTTGGTTGACTTAGAAGCAGAAAATGAGACCTCAAGCATGTAGCAGATGATCAGAGACAAATATTGTCAGATCAAGGAACTTACAGTCAACATGGAAAGAGCAAGGTTTATCATTTCATTCCTAGAACAAGAAAATAGTTAACTGAAGGCAAAATAATTGATCATGGAAAAGGAGAAAACTAAACTATTGCAACAAGAAGGAGAGGGAAAATTAGTCATGGATTTTAATGAGCTTTAAGGAACAAAAGGAAAAGGTAAGAGAAAGATTCCAACAACCAAAGGGCTTAAAAATGCATTAAAGGAAGAAGAAAAACACATCTTACTGGATGAAGAATTAGAGCTAGAAGACAGAATTTCCTTAGAAGTCAATCAATACAAAGAGTACTAGTTATATAAGGTCAATGACCATTTGGAGAAGCTTATACAGAAGGCTAATAGAGACAATCAGCTGCTAAGGCACATGTCACATCATTACTAGGCTCAGGACATGATTTCCAATGTCAAGGTCAAGCAGCTTGAAAACAAACTCAAAGAAGTCGTAAAGGACCAAAATGATAAAGGAAACTTGGAGATGCTTGCTGAAACATCTATGAGGGCTTAATATGCCTCATTTCACATCTCTTGACCAATTTTGAATAAATTTTGTTCAATTTTGGTTTTTTGGAAATTTTAGTGCCTTATGCAGAAATTTAGCCAGTCCCAAAAATGCAATGCCTTGGCATTACACTTTTCCCTGAGGCACTCAAATTGGGAATGGATTGCATTTTTGGAAATCCTTTGGCATCCTCTCAAAACCAATTTCTTCAAATTTTCCAGAGGAGGCCTAAATTTTGAGAAAAAATGGGAAAAAGTGGTCAAAAATCAGCTTTCTGGACCTCTTTTTGACAGGTGCTGCGCTTCTCGAGCGACCTTGGGAGATTGAATTTTTGAAGGCCTTCCCAGTGGTCATTTTAAAAAACACAAGGTTTTCTGGAAACTATACCTAAAAATATATTTGACCGTTGTTTCATATGTTCATGTGGACCTCACAAAGGAACCTTAAAGTGGGCTCAAAGTTGGTGCTGCCCTTCTGCAATTTCCTATGTTTTTTATTTTAAATTTTACTATGTAAATTTCGTAGTTTTCAGTTTGACTTGGTAAAAGTCAAAAATATTAATGTAATTCAACTTGGTTCGAATTTAGATGACGTAGGCATGAATTAATGCACATGATAGGTTGTTTTTGATGTTTAATAGGCCCCATTGAGGAAGTATAGTCTAGAACAAAGTCTATAAGTAGTGTTTGTATTTGACCTTCTCACTCTCACTAATTGGTTGAGAGAATCTTGCAATTAGTTCCACCACCTAGGAATTCAACTCCTGAAGGTAGGGAAGTGGTTCAATTTAGTCTATATGTACTATTTCTCATTTAGAGAGAAGGGTTGGACTTTTATGGAGGAGGCTTAGATGTTATGATCTTTTCATCTAATACAGGGGCAGTTGCAGCTATTCTTTATGAACTCTAATTCTGTGAGTGTATGGTGTTTGTTTAATTTTTCCATCAATTTCTAATAGCTAAATTATCTTTCTTCACATGCTTTGTCTTCTATCTATGAGTTACCTTGCAGTTAAATAGACAAGATTCTTCATTTTAAGTTCTATTTATGTGGTGTTCATAGTTGTGTTTATTTCTTCTAAAAGCTAATGAACTCATACTTACAAATGCTCATTAGTATCTTCAAAACATTCTAATATATACTACATTGACAATATTTCAAGTACACCATAGCCTTCAGATTCCTAGCTCCTTTCTATATTTGTCTCTACATTTCTAAATCCTAGATCTAATCACTGGCTCTAAACCCTATTCCACCAAACCATAAAATCTCAAATTCACAAAGACACAAACAAACATATATATCTAGCCTAAAAACTTTGTTCTTTAAAGCTATTCATTGATAAAAACATTGATAGATCCTTCTGAGGGTTAGTAGGGATAGCTACTGAGCTAAAAGTGGTTCGAGGTTACCTCTTTCGATCTCCTCCTTAGCGTAGGAAATTGTGGAGGCGAACACAAGGACAAGTGTGAAGCTCAAATACCCAGGATACTCAAGGGGATCCTAAGGGGGGAAAGAAAACCCATACTATTAAAGGGAGAAAAGGTAAAATAAACCTTTCTAAGAGGTCTGAAAGGTAATGGATCAGATCTAAAAAATAGAGGCTAAAAATGCTAAAAACCCTGGACTCTTCACTTAGTGAATCTCTTCCTAACAATGTGGAGTTGTACTATAAACCCTAGGGGGATTTTTCTTACCTCAAAGAAATAAATCAAGTGGATCCAAACCTAAGGGAGACTTAAAACATAAATGAAGTACCCAAACCAATTAGAAAATAGCACTCTCGGCAAATCTGTAAAAAAAAAAAAAAAAAAAAAAAAAATCTGGAAAAGGTACAAAATGCAGGTACTTACCTCTTTCTAAGGAAAACATAGTTTTCTGGCCAAAAAGTGTGCTCTACAACTCACTTATGGGGTTGAAAAGTTTTCCCTATTCCTGAGAGTCTTGGTTGGTAGATTTCACATGGATTTTGTCACCTCCTGCTTGGTCAGTACCTGTGACTTGCGAAAAAGACAAAAAACCCAACAAAATCTAAAAATTTGACAAATATGGTTTAGTACTATAAATATAAATTGAGAGGCTAAAAATAGCTGAAGAAAACCCTGAAACTTTTTGAAACTTTAGTCACCCAAGAACATTTTTATTACACCAGTGGAGTCACCATTTTTTGGACAACAAATGCATTACTAAAGACCTAGTGGAGTCGCCATTTGTTAGTGCAAAAATTATGCCAAAAATACTTTACTTAAGTCACTAGGTGACAAGTGACCCTAACAACAAGTTGATGGTTGTTGTCATCTTATATCTGAAACACAAATAGAAAACCTGTAGTAAAAGAAGATATAATCCAAAACAGAAAGCAGCAATATAAATTATCTAGTATAATAACCCAATTAGAAAGACTATTTTAAATCAATAAATATTTTATTGATAACACCTTGTGAAGGAGATCTACATCTTGGTCTATAATCCCCCCTCTATGAGATGGGTCCTTTGAAAACCTTGATGCTCGAAAAATTGATTATCTCTCTCAATATGTGAAAAACCCAAACAAAAGTGAAGAACTCAAAATGGGAGCTCAAGAAAAATGATGATAATGTTGACAACAATAATGATTGTGGTGAAGAATGAATGAAAAAACCCTCCTTTATATAGCAAAGTATGGAGTTAATCTCGGAAATGGAGAATAATAAAATATTATTCACCAAATTCAAATCTAACTACTTCGAATACTTTATTATATTTATTGGAGAGGGAAAAGATATTTAAAATGGTTAAATAAAATGATTTAGAAATATAAGTATAGGGGGTTTACGCAGTGCATTATATTAGATATCAATTTTGGGATTCAACTGCGTTAATTAAGTCGTTCACGTATGACCATTTCCATGAGAGGTAGTCGTAAGTGACTAATTTCTCATCATTTGAATAGTTCACTTAGCACTCATTACATTGGGTGATGCTCACAGGGGTGAAGAAGTGGGATTGAAACTGGTGAAATAAATCACATAGCATCAATAATCACTTCCGGGGCTTGCACCCGGTAACTAGGACTCCCCGAGAGGTCACCCATCCCAAACCGCCTCTAGCTCAAGCGCGCTTAACTATGGAGTTTTCCCCACAATCAAGCCCACTTAGCTTTCTACCCCATTTGTAACACCTTAGCAAGTATTGTGCCTCATGAACCATTCAATTAGAGATCCCTTCACTCTTTTCGAATTTAAGTATAGGGGGTTTACGCAGTGCATTATATTAGATATCAATTTTGGGATTCAACTGCGTTAAGTAAGTCATTTACATATGACCATTTCCATGAGAGGTAGTCGTAAGTGACTAACTTCTCATGATTTGAATAGTTCACTTAGCACTCATTGCATCAGGTGATGCTCAGAGGGGTGAAGAAGTGGGATTGAAACTGGTGAAATAAATCACATAGCATCAATCATCACTTCCGGGGCTTGCACCCGGTAACCAGGACTTCCCGGGAGGTCACCCGTCCCAAATCGCCTCTGGCTCAAGCGCGCTTAACTGTGGAGTTTTCCCCACAATCAAGCCCACTTATCTTGCTACCCCATTGGCAAAACCTTAGCAAGTATTGTGCCTCATGAACCATTCAATTATAGATCCCTTTACTCTTTTTCAATTTAATTATAGGGGGTTTACGCAGTGCATTATATTAGATATCAATTTTGGGATTCAACTGCGTTAAGTAAGTCATTCATGTATGACCATTTCCATGAGAGGTAGTCGTAAGTGACTAATTTCTCATGATTTGAATAGTTCACTTAGCACTCATTGCATCGGGTAATGCTCACAGGGGTGAAGAAGTGGGATTGAAACTAGTGAAACAAATCACATAGCATTAATCATTACTTTCAGGGCTTGCACCCATTAATCAGGACTTCTCAGGAGGTCACCCATCCCAGATCGCCTTTGGCTCAAGTGCGCTTAACTGTGGAGTTTTCCGCACAATCAAGCCCACTTAGCTTGCTACCCCATTTGCAAAACCTTAGCAAGTATTGTGCCTCATGAACCATTCAATTAGAGATCCCTTCACTCTTTTTGAATTTAAGTATAGGGGTTTACGCAGTGCATTATATTAGATATCAATTTTGGGATTCAACTGCGTTAATTAAGTCGTTCACGTATGACCATTTCCATGAGAGGTAGTCGTAAGTGACTAATTTCTCATCATTTGAATAGTTCACTTAGCACTCATTACATTGGGTGATGCTCACAGGGGTGAAGAAGTGGGATTGAAACTGGTGAAATAAATCACATAGCATCAATCATCACTTCCGAGGCTTGCACCCGGTAACCAAGACTTCCTGGGAGGTCACCCATCCCAGATCGCCTCTGGCTTAAGCGCGCTTAACTGTGGAGTTTTCCCCACAATCAAGCCCACTTAGCTTGCTACCCCATTTGCAAAAACTTAGCAAGTATTGTTCCTCATGAACCATTCAGTTAGAGATCCCTTCACTCTTTTTGAATTTAAGTATAGGGGGTTTACGCAGTGCATTATATTAGATATCAATTTTGGGATTCAACTGCTTTAAGTAAGTCATTCACATATGACCATTTCCATGAGAGTTAGTCGTAAGTGACTAACTTCTCATGATTTGAATAGTTCACTTAGCACTCATTGCATCGGGTGATGCTCACAGGGGTGAAGAAGTGGGATTGAAACTGGTGAAATAAATCACATAGCATCAATCATCACTTCCGGGGCTTGCACCCGGTAACTAGGACTTCCCGGGAGGTCACCCATCCCAGATCGCCTCTGGCTCAAGCGCGCTTAACTGTGGAGTTTTCCCCACAATCAAGCCCACTTAGCTTGCTACCCCATTTGCAAAACCTTAGCAAGTATTGTGTCTCATGAACCATTCAATTAGATATCCCTTCACTCTTTTTGAATTTAAGTATAAGGGGTTTACGCAATGCATTATATTAGATATCAATTTTGGAATTCAACTCCGTTAAGTAAGTCATTCACGTATGACCATTTCCATGAGAGGTAGTCGTAAGTGACTAATTTCTCATGATTTGAATAGTTCACTTAGCACTTATTGCATTGGGTGATGCTCACAAGGGTGAACAAGTGGGATTGAAATTGGTGAAATAAATCACATAGCATCAATCATCACTTCTGGGGCTTGCACCCGGTAACCAGGACTTCCCAGGAGGTCACCCATCCCAGATCGCCTTTGGCTCAAGCGCGCTTAACTCTGGAGTTTTCCCCACAATCAAGCCCACTTAGCTTGCTACCCCATTTGCAAAACCTTAGCAACTATTGTGCCTCATGAACCATTCAAGTAGAGATCGCTTCACTCTTTTTGAATTTAAGTATGGGGGTTTATGTAGTGCATTATAATAGATATCATTTTTGGGATTCAACTGCGTTAAGTAAGTCATTCACATATGACCATTTCCATGAGAGGTAGTCGTGTATGACCATTTCCATGAGAAGTAGTTGTAACTGACTAATTTCTCATGATTTTTGAATAGTTCACGTAGCACTCATTGCATCGAGTGATGCTCACAGGGGTGAATAAGTGGGATTGAAACTAGTGAAATGAATCACATAGCGTCAATAGTCATTTCCGGGGCTTGCACCTGGTAACCAGGACTTCCTTGGAGGTCACTCATCCTAGATTGCCTCTGGCTCAAGCACACTTAACTATGGAGTTTTCCCCACAATCAAGCCCACTTAGCTTGCTACCCCATTTGCAAAACCTTAGCAAGTATTGTGCCTCATGAACCATTCAATTAGAGATCCCTTCACTCTTTTTTAATTTAAGTATGGGGGTTTACGCAGTGCATTATATTATATATCAATTTTGGGATTCAACTGCGTTAAGTAAGTCATTCACGTATGACCATTTCCATGAGAGGTAGTCGTAAGTGACTAATTTCTCATGATTTGAATAGTTCACTTAGCACTCATTACAATGGGTGATGCTCACAGGGCTGAAGAAGTGGGATTGAAACAGGTGAAATAAATCACATAGCATCAATCATCACTTCCGGGGCTTGCACCTGGTAACCAGGACTTCCCGGGAGGTCACCCATCCCAGATCGCCTCTGGCTCAAGC